>MSTJ01000203.1:20705-47307 GCA_001956345.1 Ramalina peruviana | reverse complement strand
AGAAAAAGAGGGGACTTAGGCAGAAGAGGGAGAGGTTGGGGTATGTGGTTGAGAGGTTGGAGTTGCAGGCGAAGCAGAAGGAGAGGCAGTTGAGGATGAGTGTTGCTGCTACGTGAGTTATTGGTTTGAGGCGGAGGTGATTTGGCGATGATACCCATGGACGTTTATCATGATCGTGTATTCGTGGGTCGGAGTGAAGATTCCGAATGTATATGCATTGCAAGCGTCTGGATTTGACGCTTCGGGGTATCTCAATGCTATGAAGAACCACCCAACGCCTGGCTGCTTTTTACAGCGTGCAAATTGTGATGAGAGGAACTTACTTCCCATTTGCCTCCACCAATCCACGCAACCCCATCAAGCCCACCCACACCGCTTCCTCCGTCCTGATGGTCCTGCTGCCCTGCCCCGGCACCAGATTGACCCAGTGATCGAACAGCTCCTCCGGCTTCTCCACCCCGACCTTCTTCAATTCCTCGTCCGCCTGGACCGCGACCTCCAATCCCGCCACGCCGCCGAAGACAATCATCATATGCTTGAACCCCGCTGTGATCCCAGCATCATCTGTGATTTCCGACACCGGTTTCCCGCGCTCCGACGTCCCGATGCTGAGATCGTATCCGCCATCAAACGGACACTCCGTCAGCACTGCAGACAGCGATGGCGCATGCCTGACGCTATAACCCCAGTACAGCCCCTTCTTTTCCCTCGGCTCACTCGGTGCCACGGCCACAGCCGCAATCGGCTCACTGCCATCCTTGGGAGCTTTCTTGGTCTGAAGATCCACAGTCACGCGCGAACCGGGCGCCACTTCTCCCTCGACATAGACATCCTGCTTCAATCCCGTCTGCACATGGGTCACCAACTTTTCAGCATCTTTCTCGCTGCTGCCAGTCACGCCCTCCCGCCACCGGCACCACTCCTGTGGTTTCATATGATGCGGCATGTCCAGACTCGGCAGCATGCCCGCGTGCTGTAGATTCGGATGCCGTGGAAATAGCACCTTGCGCAGGTTGGGCGGGCATTCCAGATAGCTCAGGATGTGGGAGAGGAAATGGTTCGGTTCTGTAAATCCTGTGTATTGGTCGAGGTTTGGGGAGGGGCCGTGCTGGGCTGAGAGGGTTTGGGATGGTGGGGGCGTGAATTGGCCGTCGGTGAAGATGACGATTTCGTCGACGCAAAAGACGGCCAGGGCGCGAGCGATGTGGCCGGCTAGGAGGGTTTGGAGTTCGCGGGATTGGGCGCTGGGGTGAGGGTGTTAGTCAGGCTGGTGTTGGGGAAGGGGTGAGGAGGGAGAGGGTGAGGAGGGAGGGGCAGAAAGAGCTTGAAAGGCTGCTTGTGAAAGGCGTACTTTGCCATGATGCTGCCAGGGACAGCAATGCTGACGGTCCATTTCCGACCTGAGCTTGGTTTGAAGGTGGCTGTGGGTTTGGAGGTGTCAAGGACTGTTGAGCTTTGCTCATTGCTTGAATCTTTTTTTCGCTACTCTATCATCAGAACCTGTAATGATTTTCAACAAATGTTGCGCACCTTCTTGCCCATGTTGAAATTATAATAGGAGGCTATTTACAAAGACTTTCGACCGAGGGTCGGTGACATAAATGAAATGCCACTGCCAAGACTTGGATTTTTTGTCTTTACCAGCGTCGTTTGCTATTGAGAAGGGCTTTAAAAAATCGGGAAAAATCGGGAAAAATTCAGGCTTATGAACTAAGATATGAAGAGATCTCAATCAACTTTTAGAGGATTTCAATAAGAATTGATTCTTTGAGAAGCTGGTACTATGTAGAAACCAAACCCGGAGATATTTGTATTTGTGTATTTTCGGGAATAAGCTTTCGGAAATATGGTCTATGGGAAATAGCGCGAAGACACCAACGATGAAACGCGAGCAATTTGATATCCCTATCAAGCAATCCATCAACCACGGAGCTGCGTGAAAGAAGAAGAGGTTGAAGTAGGATTGTTCCAATTTGTCGAATCGTCAAAAAATGTAGATCGTACAGCGCTTGCTTTGACCGTAATTTTCGAGCCGTTGTGTGCCTTTCAATTCTTCGCACTAGGCCTAAGATCCCTCCCAGTCTAAAACTAAGTTCAGGATCAGACCCTGTTCGAAGCTCAAGCCGTAGCAAAATGCGGTATGTATTGGTTCCAGTTCACAGTCTGGTAAGCATCTGCCGGCAAGGCCCGGAGGCTCATGAATGCTAGCACGATTATTGTGATTCTTCCAACCACGTAAAAGAAGACGGTGGCGCTCGCGAGGATGAAGATATAGACAATTTGGTTAGGGCTCGGGATTTTGATTTCCTCCAGGCGGACGTTGGGATGCAAGTGGGTGATGCGCATTACGATGAATGTCAGGAGTGGGAGAACAAGTGGCAAAGCCGTTGTCGAGACAGAGCAGATACGCCAGGCGAGTCGTTCCTTCACCGTGGGGAAGGGAGAATTCCAACCGAGACAATGGATCGCTCCGAACCCGCAGGCGAAGACCACAAAAAGTGTCCAGGGAATCTCTCCGATAATCCATGGTGGGATGAATTTGCTTTCTGGCAGGCCTGCCGTCTTTTTTGACACCCCTGGCGGTTCAGCAGGAGAATTGATCCTCGACCCAGGCTCACCTGTAATCGTAGGCTCCTCACCAGGCCCGTTAATTTTGTGTCCCATGGAGGATGACCTATCCAATGGAGGCCTTTGAGCTGCAGATTCCTGCAGAGCAGACGTGTCAAAGGCGTGATTTTCGGTGACAGAGCCCTCGCTAGGGGGCGGGGCTATGGGGGTAAGCTCCTTGGGAACCAGCTTTCTCTCTTGCAGATCTAATATGACTGGGTATTCGACGTCCTGCGGAAGATAGAAGTTAAAGGCGTAAATGAATACCGAGCAGAAGACAAACGCGACGGTCATAATTTCAAGTGCGGTCGTTTGGAAATGCTGAATCGCGCGGAAGAGAGTTTGGATGCCAAACCAAGCGATCTGTAAGATGGCCACGGTCTTGATGATCCAGTCACTTTTGGATCGACTCTTCAACTCCTCTGCAGATACGGGAGGGTCGGGAACTTGATCGTTCCTAATAAGGTTACTCCATTCTTCGGCGGTGATTGTCGAATTGCTCTCCGAATTTTTTGTTTGGAAGCCACCGCCAACAGCGAATTGCATGTGCGTCAAGGTCCACTCCGTTCTGTCATTTTTGTCTTTCAAACATTCAAAGATTTTTTGCGCAGAAAAGAAATTTTCCGCTGCATTGTAAAGGACAATTTCTGGGGCATATGCTGCTATAAGCATCCACCAAAGTTTTCGAAGCGTCAGATACCCCCACTCGTGTCGTTTTGGGGTTGGCAAGTGCAAAGCCGACCAGGTACAGATCAAGATAGTGGCCAGACAGGTCCAAAGGATAGTCCAGGTTCCTCTGCCACTTGGATCGGCCTGCCAACCATGTAGAATGGTATCGTTCCTGGCATTGGCTCGTCCATACCACAATGTAGTGACTATCAAGAGCGTCGGTGATATCATTGTGGAGACGTTGACGGTCGATATACAACAAAGTGATTGATGAAATTCAGCAAACGTTTTGATCTTTACAGGCTTGAGCGGGGATCAATTATCCTGCGAAAGGAGACAATAGCCGTCGCTCCTCACACCAAATGAAATGATGCAAAGAATCTGCGGGTGATCGAAAAAAGAGCGAGGAGGAGCACTGAGTAGCAATTAAATAGTAAGGATGTAAAGCAGGACGGAAACTGTGGCCCATCTCATCGCTTAATACGTCCGCACGTTGTCAGGTGTCAGCCTCATGAAGGAAAAGCTGGTACTTCCCATCGCCCACAAAGTGAGGTTATCGCCTTTTGATTACCCGCCGCCCCCAAACTGAGGCTGTCATCTTTTGAGGTTGCATCGTATTCCGATGACACGAACCCATCACGATGTCGAACCGTCAAATTATCTCAGCAAGCCACTGGGCATCCTTCATATCTACACCATGTGAGAATCCATGCAGATTCAAGGCATTCTTTCGCCCCAGAAAGCCGTCATGTACTCAGTGTTTCCATGCTTCGACTTTGCTTTTTCATGCTTGTGAGACCCAAAGGCTAGATCAATAGTGCAAGCAGGACAACACCTGTTGATTGACTTAAAGAATGATAGACGTCACTCTCCAATGACACGTTGTCGTAGGCAAGGCCGACAGAAACACTGGTGTGCTGTACAGTCCACCTCAGCTCCGCCTCAACATTAGCGAGGGTGGACTAACGAGTAACTAGATGCGGCTCTCTCCCGTCCGACCCTATTTGACTGATTATATCTTGGCAGTTTCAGATCATCTTTCGTAAATTTAATGTTACATTGCTCACACTCACTCAGAGATACTCAAGCTACTCTCACTGAACATTGGAGAAGAATTTCTCATCGCCACAAGGCAGAGCAGACCGCTTTGAGAACTCGGCTAAGGCACGCGATCAAGTCTTACTATTTTTAGAGCCTTTCTTGCAGATATGCAACCACTATGAAGAATCGGTAGGCATGATCTTATCAGTTCATCCAATCATGTTTTGCAATGATTGTCGCACACTGTTAGCCTTGCATTCCGAGCCCCCCTTCTTTCTTCACGTTTCAGATAGTTTACCTGCATATCGACTCTTCATGAAGTCGGTTGGCCAAAAAAAGAACTTGAGCCTCCTTGGAGATCTGGGCGCACATGTACAACAGGTAAGTATCGGGTCCTCGCTAAAGATCCTGCGAATCATGTAAACGGGCTTGCTCATGTTCTACCGAATTACGAGGTAAAAGGGAAAATCGAGGGATCTTTTGGCCAATCTTGGCTGATGATCAACAAATCGTGCATTGAATCGTTTCATCTAATGTCGGTAGAGCGTTACTCATCCTTTCCAATATTTTGAGAAGCCTGCGACGCGAAGTGTCTCTCTCTGACATTGGCCTCGTCCAACTGTTGCCCCCGGCCCGATGAGGCTATGGTGCAGCCAGCTGTTTCTTTGTCCTGTCATCTTTCCTCCTATCGAAGTTCCCCTCTGCTCATGCATCAGGCTGCATCCAATAAGTCTTAATGATTCCGGCACTCTCAATAAGGCGTAGGGGGGCACGTGTCCTTGATAATCGTGGTTACATCTCGAGGTACACTGGTACGTATTCCGTGTCGAGGTAACTGGGGTCGTAGCGCAGAAAGCACTCGATCCTGGTTTTTTCCTTCGAACACTGTTGAGGTTTACCTTTTGCGAGAGCCTTCTTTGCGTCCATCCGGCCAAAATGACGATGATGAAAGCACTTCAATTGGACGACGTGCAAGTTCCGCAATGTGGTAGAGATCAAGTCAAGGTTGGGCCCCGCAGGCTCGACGTCTCCCCCCTTGAAAATTTCATCACAATTTCTTGAGGTCAGACCCGCTGTTGTAGGCAGCTGTGGTACCGGTATGCTCGACGCAACTCCCCTCCATGCTGCAGAGTAAGGAGATGTTCATTAGTGAGCCAGACCTGCATGTATACCTTGGAGGCGCGAGTATCATGCCAACCGCACCGCACCCCGTCACCAATGAGGAAATATCCCTGATCATGGGTCACGAGATCAGTGGTATGGTTCAAGGGGTAGCTGTAGATGTAAGGGATATCAAAGTAGGGGCGAGAGTCGTCGTGCAGCCGCTCATCTACGATGGCACTTGTGGCGCGTGTCTGGACACATCACTTGGGGCGTGGAGAGTGCGTATGCTGTACTAAATGATAAAAGTTCTTCGTTGTGTTGATTACGGCACCAGGATGAACAGAATTAGAAACTCGGGGCGGTGGACTTTTGGGGCATACGGTTCTTCCTCGCTTTGCCCTCGCTGGATTCCCAAACACCATATCGCAGGAATTGGCGATCAATCTATCAATCATAGTGGGAAAACCTACTGATTCTTGATTCCAGCGCACGTATAGGCCTTGAGCATTGGAAGCCACACCGTCAGATCAGATTAAGTCTCTTGAAGAGGGAAGGCTTGGTCCCCACCCATGGGATCAATTGGTCCTGCAGTAAATCAGGTGCTTGTGGCAAAAGAGGCTAGAAAATGAGCAAATACCTGATTCATACACGAACAATGCCCCACTTCCAACTTCATACACTTTTCTACCTGATTCATACACTTCGCAGATTGCTATCGCAAGCTCACTATAGCACGCGTACTACTACGTCCGCACTGCTGCGTCCGTACTATCCCAGATCTGCAATAGCAAGCTTACTATTACGACTGCACTGTTATCGTAAGCTCGCGCTGCGTCCGTACTAGTAAGCCAATGCCGTAGATGGGTGAGGGGAGTAGTGAGGGGAGTAGTGAGGTGAGTGGTCAGGTGAGTGGTGGGGTGAGTGGTGGGGTGAGTRGTGAGGTGAGTGGTGAGGTGAGTGGGGGKGAGTGGTGGGGTGAGTRGTGAGGTGAGTGGTGGGGTGAGTGGTGGGGTGAGTGTTGAGTGACGAGTGTTGTCTGTGTTACGTCTCGTAGCTGGTACTCCACCCCGGACTATTGTTCTTACGGCCCTGAACGTACTTACCTACTCATTACTCAAATCACTATCGATAACGTCTCAGATATGATACAAAGTAAGCCTTATATCTTTGGTAGCTTTGGGGATAACCGTGCTCAAAGCAGGACTCGGAATCAGCTATATGAAAGAAAGTGTATGAATCAGGTACGATTTTGAGAATGAATCAGGTATTTGCTCCTAGAAATCATCGCATTTGAAGTGTCACCTTGGTGGAGGCTGTTTGCCCAAGAGTTTGGTGCTCGTTTCGGACTAGATCCCACCCATTATGACTTGGTGGCAAAGGTTCGGGAACTATGCGATGGTATGAGTGCGGATGTGGCTTGCGATGTTGCTGAAGAATGATTGGGCTTGACCAGGAGATAGTGGCCATGCGCTGCAAAGGTATGCTGTTCAACATTGCGATTCTACACAAGACTGCCACTTCCACGCCGAACTGGCTGGTCTTCCGTGAAAGGCTCTACAGGTGTGTTGCAGCCTGATCATGATCAAGACGTTGAGAAGGTCATCATGTTGTTGCTAATGATAAGTCTTTGGACTGTGCAGAAACCTTGCCATGGTCAAAGCAAATAGAGGAAGGGTAAACCAAGTCACACTCGATGATGACGAAAAATTCCAAGATAAATAAAGTGGGCATTTTTGCACAACAGAGATRAGAATATGCAGGTTATCGTAAACATCAACGCGTGAAACTCAACGATGATTGTCGTGGCTCGGGTCTCTTCGCGGATCTAGAGGCGGTAGGTTGGAAAAGCATTCGCAAACTACGAGGAGCATCATGAGACGATTCAACTCGTCAGGAATCAGCGCATGCTGAAACCCTACTGTTCCCAGGTGTGCGG
Source organism: Ramalina peruviana (assembly GCA_001956345.1). Taxonomy (NCBI): domain Eukaryota; kingdom Fungi; phylum Ascomycota; class Lecanoromycetes; order Lecanorales; family Ramalinaceae; genus Ramalina; species Ramalina peruviana. The sequence goes on along the minus strand of MSTJ01000203.1, from coordinate 39,950 downwards.
CTTCCATTGAGATAGCTCGACATCAATAAATTCTAAGACTCGGAAAGCTCCCCACTCGACCATATTCTGCTTGCCGTAATCTTTCAATGAGAGTGGTTGACGGAGTGAAAGTTTTGCCCGAAAAGACCTGATGTGTCTTGTCGACATTGTGCGCACTTTCGAAAGCATGCCAGAAGAGTCAGATGGTCGGTCGATATTGCAATGTGCGTCTTGCCTCTTGCTTCAGATGACGAGACTCAGCGTACAAACCTTAGGAATATTTAGCCCAATTATCTGTTGTCCACATAGCTGAACGATAGCCCGTTTGGAACATCCCCATCTCCTTCTAGAGAAAGTCTCGATTGCGGAAGCCCCTCTCCACATCACCCAATTCTAGATTTCGCGGATCCCCATTTTCGCTCTTGTCGTCAATCTCAATCCTGGTTGTTTTCTTAATACCTTGATCTGCGGTCCTCTTGTCCCCTGGTAGAGCTTTCATGGGGAATCCCTCCACACCGACTCCAACATGCTCGGCACGGTCTGCTTCTGCTGAGACCGCTTGCTTCGCTGCTCCAAAGGCAGGATCGTATGAAGCTCGCGGGTGGGTGATCTGTTGAGCCTCAGATTTCCGGTCAACCGACGTCCACCGCTTGTCACTTGGTTCGACGAGCGCAAAGTCGCTGTTGTCTCGCAACGAGCGACGAGAAAAGTAAGCGTTGATGCCAGCGGAGACCATTCTGTAGGCAGGACGTAAGGCCGGTATACAGGCTGCGACGATGCCGATGCAAAATTCCCAAGCGCGCCAATATATGTTGTCGATGCTTGCCCACGAAGTATCATCATTCACGTTTTGCCAATTCATGACCGTACGGACGATGCAACATGCTGCGGTGCTGTTGGGACGAGTGAGATCAGTGAATCGATGCTAGATGAAGTTGAACAGTAGCAGTCTTACATGAGACCAAGACCCATCAACGAGCACAAGCCAGCTTTAATACGCAACGGAATCTGGACCTTCCACAAGAGAACAATCGGGAAGAGGGCCAGCCCGAAGTCTGAGATTATCGAGATAAGCGCCTGGGCCATGATAATTCTCTGTAGCTGTGCGTCGGTGAAGCATCGACCTGGAATTTGTTTGTCCCATGTGCTTGCCATTGGATTGCATTGGAAGATCCAAAGCAGGGTGAGGACGATGTTAGTGACGACCAAAAACACAATGGCCCCTTGAATGGGACGTATAAGGTGTTTTTCTACCGGGATCCGTAAGAGAAAGAAGCAGATAGATATTTTGGTGAACATCAACGTCTGAAATGATTGAATCCATTCACCGTAAGAATACTTGCTGAACTCGATGTATTGCCATTTTGTGAGGCTAGACTTGTGTCTACCTAGGCCATAATGAACTTGTACGATGACGAGGCCAGCGCCAATGATTTCACCCAGGGCTGCCATCAAAATGGTATAATCGTCCCAGCCGATGCTGCGAACGACCCATATCCGGGTTGCGAATCGTAGTGCTACGGCCAAGGACGCCACAAACGTGACGGTGACAACCATTGCAATTATGGTTGCCCCACGGTCGTCACCTCCAGTCTCTGGTGACAGTCCTGAGACGCTCATATTAGCGGCAATCTGGGTTGATCCTCTGAGCAATCGCAAAGGCAGTCGGTACAGGCTCGTTGCTCTTGAGTACAGGAAGGTAGCTGCGCTTTCGAGTTAAGGCTGGCGATACTATCAAGGTGTTGCGGTTGGCAGAGACCATGTCCAGGTATTTGAATTGCGAGAAATTTTCGAATTTCGTTCTGCATAAAACGCCGCCCCTTCACAGGCGCCATCGGCATCGCTATATCATGATCACACGCAAACGCCGCTCCTTTGCAGGAATCGCAATATTGTGACCGCACCGTTGGACAGGACTGCTGTAGCGTGAAACGTGCCGCACCTCCCCCCATGACCACTTGGTCGAGAAGCTATGTCTCGCTATCACATTTTGGCAAGGCTATTGCATATGTCTGTGTTCCTGTAAAAGAATTGACCTATGACATGACTTCCACATGATGGAAAGAGGCACAGTCTGTCAAAGCTAAAAGTTATGGCATTTCTACTGTCGCATGTCTCGCATTGAGATAAGCTAGAGATGTACAGGAGTGGCGCTGTGATGCGTTGTTGAGCCTCTCCATTATCGTTGACCCCCTTGGTCGGGGCATATCAATTACTTATCATGTTGATTCGTGCAATCGTCCTGATGAGTGCCATTATCTTCGTGATGCGATTGACAGCCTGCTTCAAAAAATTGCAACTGATGTCCCACCGCGTGCAAGACGCTGCGCTGTGATGTGTCCTTGAGCGGCTGAAGTCCATGGAAGAAAAATTGTTGTGCAGATGTGAATCGGTCATCTTCCCCCCGACCTTGTCAGCAGGCGCCTTGGACCTAATTTTGCACTGCTTTTGCGATCTCCTGTCAGGATGACATTGCCGACAATTACAAGGTACAAAGTGGGGCTCGCTTGCCAAGGGGCTATTCATTGGACCGCTCGGTGGATGTATCACGTACCTTCTGCAAGACATTGCATGAAGTCGACGTCATACAGCTATGCTCGAGGCTGACTGAGAACAAGCGAGTTAGTAATGAAACAACCCTTCAAACCGATAGATTTCAACGTTCCGAGCCAATGAGCGGGTCGGGTGTTGCCTGGGCAGAACTTTGACCGAGACCATTCTTGATGCAGCCCTTTCACTGAAGTATTTCAAATCGAGACAATCTACAGCTCTTGACCATTCACGACGTTCGAAACCCGATTTTGCATGATGTGCAAAAGGGCTATCGAACCCCTTCTAGCGTCAAGAAACAGGAAATTCTCAATGGCCACTATATTGCCGTTCTTTAGATTTTGCTTATGTAAAGTTCCTATACCTTTAAAAATTCTCCTGAACTACCCAAACGTGAAAGCCGAACAAGCAGAAATAGACAACTTGCTATTAAGCTAAGCTCAGATCAGGAACAATGATTCTGCAAAATATAGAGCGTTGGGACATGACAGGGCCGTGATGATGCAACGGATCAAACGATCATCCGAGCTCTGGCGTTTTGTGATTACAATCTCATGAACGGGTACGATAACAGCAACTGAAACAGCCAATTCTCAACACACAGATGTAAGATTGGTCCAGCATTTTTAATAAGTGTATGAGAAAGTGAGTCAGAACTATGAAAAGTATTCCTACCAATCCAAAAGCCATCAATCATTACGCTGCGTTCTCTTTTCAAAATTCTTGTATCTTTTCATTGCCGTTACGCCGGTTTAAAGTACTGAACAAAATGAACATCGTTCTTGTATATCCGATCCTCGACTGATCCTGTGCGTTGCGACTCGAAAAGGCCAAGAGCTGTCTCTTGCTATGTGGCGATTTTTTGATATGAAACCATTGAAGATGTTGATAGCGGCATCCAACAAAGACCTCCAACTTTATAGCATTGGAGAAAGGTCGATCCCGGCGTTCCAAATCCTGGAATGATCAGACTGGAGCACAGCATTTCGAAAGGCGAGTGTCAGATTCAGATTGCTGATGAAAAGATAATTAGGAGTCGCTTTGCAATCATAAATCATATGCTGATATAGGTCGGGTATCGGCTCGGCAGTCCGACAGCATTGAAGAGTTCAGGCATTACTGATTCTCCAGAAGCTCGAAATTCTTCCCGTGGATCTTGATCCATGAGATAGTTCCGCATCATGCTCCTGGCAACCTCGATCTTATGGTTGGCCCTGGCTTCCTTGATGGTCTTGTTCTCACCAGTCTCGGACAGTAATTTCTCTGACCCACTCTCGGAGGCATCTTCTAGGCTTAGTTGATCAAATATTTGACTCACCCAGCTTAGCTTGCCAGTTCTGGATGGAACGGACTCTTTTGTTTTTGCTAGGTTTTGTTCTGTAATCTCCAGACCCATGAGAGACTTCAGGCTTGATTGATCGAGGGGCCACATTGAAGCCTTTTTACCTGGCCACTTCGTGCTGTGTGAGCAGGAGCGGCAAAGTCGAGGGTTCAGTCGCTTATCTACTTCCTCCGCAGAGGGCCTCTGATCCGGTTGAGGATCGGTCATTTTTTGACAGATCTGCAGCAATTCGCGGACTTTCGAGCCTATCTGGTGCTTCGAAAGATCCCACAATCTGTTGTTCCATGTGGAGGCCCAATGTGAGGATTTACGATTCTTCTGGTACGCCTGTGACTGTAGCCCATGGAGCTGCTGGCGCAAATCCTGGGAATAGAGTACCGTTATCATCTCCAAAAAAACGCACCCAAGCGAGAATATATCTGAGGCCGTTCTTCGGTCACCTTGAAAGACTTCTGGTGCGGCGTAGATCCTGGTGAATCCCCAACTTCTAGATTTGTGAGCCTGATCGTCGGCCACGGATGTTGAGGATCCAAAGTCCGAATAAAATACTGTTCGGTTCATCACAAGGATATTGCTTGGCTTGATATCGTGATGTAAAACTCCGTGTTCATGCATGTGGTGTAGGCCTGACGTGAGACAACTGAACCACAGCGACATGTTGCACTGCTCTGTCGGCGTGAAAGCGTTTTTGGCAAGGTACTGCGAGAGGTTGTAGTCCGCAACTGGCTGCATCAGAATTGATGTAAAGTCCGCTTGGAGATAGGCGTGGAAAAGGGCCACAATATGCGGATGCCGCAACCGTGACATGGTCTTGAGCTCTTGAAAAAGCTCTACTCGCCAGCGAGTAGCAAAAGTTTTACATGCCAAAGTCCCGGAAACATCAGCTATACTGACCTCATCTACCACGGCTGTTGCTCCAGATCCAAGACGGCCGAGAAATTTAAGTCTTGGTGACCATGATGCTGCTTGTTGCCAAATATGTTTCACAGGTGTTTCGAGGGGTTTGAGCTGCGTTTCATTGCTTGGGTAGGTCCCGCGTTTATCTCCCGACGCACCAGATATACTAGTGCCAGAATCGTTTGGTGCCGAATCCGCTGACCCTACTTCTGCATTGCCCGATCCAGAACCATGGCCACGAGAAGGCCGATGTCCTGATGAAGGCCCTGCTCCTGAATTGCCCGACCCAGATCCAAAGCCATGAGAAGCCTGATGTCCTGAGGAAGGCCCTGCTCCCGCATTGGCTGAAGGTGATCCTTCATCTTCATCGTCAGAATCTGTGAGGTCAGGATCCTGATTGCTACTTTGCGCGGGCTGTGGAATTAATGGTGCATCAGTCTCATCATCCATATCACGCAGGTCTGCAGCCACCCAGTTCGAATCGAAGTGCTCTAGCATGTGACGTAGAAAATCCTCGAAGTCTGCGAAGATTCTCGGACAATTCCGCCAGAGACAATTGCCCCTTACATTGGCTGGGATCTTGAGGCAGCGTGGCTTATATGAAGCCCTTAGATCGATGTGATGTACCCTGACGTGGTTCACAAGCTCGTCTTTCCGAGACCATACGTTATTCGTCGTGTTTTGGCGACATTCAGGGTAGTCACATGGCCACAGGTCTTGCATGCGGTTATTCCGCTCATGTTTCTTCCAATTGTCTTTGTTACTAAATTTCTTGCCACAGAGCGAGGTGCACATGTACTTTTTCTTGGTGTCTTTTTGCAGGTTGGACTGTAGATCACGCTCGGGGTGACATTGTTTCCGATTACATCGCCCACTCGAGATCATATCACGATCCATACTTGTTGTTGTTTGGGTCAGGGTTCCATGGCCAGAGTCATTGAAGCTCGGCGGATTTTCTTGGTTGCGCATAAACCAATTGGACACAGATCCTGGAGAGCTGCTGTAGAGTCTATTCAACATGGTTGTTTGAAATTTGTGAGGCTCTTCATTGGGATGCATAAACTTCCACAACTTGCAAGCTGCTTCTGCGATGTTGTTGGGAGTATGTTGGTCACTGCTCGCTCTCGAGCTTTCCGCGAAAATTGATTCCACGACTGAAGGATCTTCTCCATCCCACATATCGCTCAATTCCTGTATGGTTTGCCCCTCAGGCCTTTTGCCAGGGTTTAATAATGCCCACAAGCCGCATCCTACAATCGTGTGCGTTTTTGAACCAGGATATGAAAGAGAGGAGCGTGTAGAAGCTTTCCCTGACGCATGGCTTTCAACGGGCGTCTTTGTTCGTCGTCTTTTCGGCGATGGCCCAATGGGAGCGAGTCGAGAATCATGTGTGCATGGATAACGAGACTCTCCGTATGATCGTCGTTTTTGAGGTGTTGGGCCAGAGACGGTGGGATTCACATCTAAGAGCGAAGGCGGATGTTGAGACTGGCCTATTTGAGGCATTGGGCCAGAGACGGTGGGATTCACATCTAAGAGCGAAGGCGGATGTTGAGACTGGCCTAGTGGTGCAAGAACATATTCGTCGTTTGTTACCTGATCTGGAGCTGGCAATGTCTCAAACGGCGCATCTGATAGAGGCGGAGCGTCGAGGAAGGGGTACTGGGAAGTCGTCAATTGTTGCTGGAAATTCTCCTGAAGTAGTCGATCGATGCTATCGAAGGAAGCACTGGAGACTGCAGGAGATGCTAGAGCTAGTGAATAAGTTAAAGCATGTAGCAAGGGACAAAAGCCCTACCTGGGTTGGTAGGAGCTCGGTCTAGATCGAATATTTGATCAGAGTGATCTCCACCAGCCGTGCTCCTTGCGTAGCCATCCCCGACGTGTACACCACCTTCGGTACCGTTGTTAGGGGTACCGTTGTTAGGGGCACCGATGGCCGGCCGGATAGCATTAGGGTCATATGGTGTGGAGTAGTTTATATTATTTGCGTTCTCAGCACTCAAGTAACCAGGTCGACCAGTATGAAAAGTCCGGTTGTCCATTGTCGAAGAGCACAGTGCTGACCAGGGCAGTCCTTTTACCCAGTGACGTCAGCCGCAGATTGCAACATCTTCTTTGAGTGGGGAGCAGTTTTCGTAGCCCGAAAACGTCGCACACATGTAAGAATAGGCTGCAATGTCACAGGGCCCGGCTCATTCAGGATGGGTGACAAGATGGCTGTAGGTGAAGAGCACAGAAGTTGTATTGGCTAGGAAGGCCGGGTTAGCTAAGTGCACTGAGCCGTCCAGCAGAGCCGCCTCTGGCCTTGCGTTTGTTCTAGTTATGTCTTTGCGAAAGAGCTCAAGGATCTCTCGGTGTAGAGATTTAGCTCCAACAACCGTGCCCAATCAGGCACTTTCGGCTTGGTTGATGGGGGTGCGGAACGACAATTTCGGGCGACTGACCTGCATTAGACGACCGCCCTTCTGCTCTGATTTGACCATTGCACCGGACGTCCACTGGCTGGGCCAGAATTCGCCAATGGAGGTCTGGTTGCTTTCATTTTGGCCTTGACTAACCGGTGCTTCCGCGGAAAAAGCCTTGGTGCTGCAGGTTTGTAGCCGAGTTGACCTGGTATCATAAGTAGAAACGCTGCCGCATGATTCAGTTGATTCCTATAGACTGTCATTGCACGCCAGAGGAACCATGCTCTGGACAGACGTTCGAGCGATAGCGCTTTTTGACGGGAAAAAAGCTCCGTGTTCAAGATTTGCAAGGCTTTGCGCAAGGCATGGATGAGTCAAAAACGATCACATGTTGGTGCCACTTTGGCAGCGCGAAGTCCCAGACTTCCTGATTCTATCACGCTCTACAGATGCAGTATGCATCTGCTAATCCTCCTAGCTAAAGCCGCACTTTCCCGGATGAACTGCCAATGGAAGTTGGTGCCGTCAATTTGGTCGAGTTCTGGCTCAACGCTGGAGTTTCCGAGGCGAATTTCCCAACACGGAGAATTTGATCTGACGTTGTTAGCCAAATTCCAAGGTCAAGCCCATGGATTTCTCCAGCAAGCAGCCCAGAAGCCATGTCTGAACGTGATTTTTAGTAGTCTCATCCGAAGACTTTCAGCGGTACCTCCAGCGAGGTTGGTCGGCAAAATGACGAAATTCCCATGGAGGTCAAGAGTCGGCCAGGACTACCATGGTCTTTTCCACTGGACAGCTCGGTCCAGTACAGCCCTCGCAGCATAAATGGACTCCGATGCAAAGCTGATCCGACATCCATCGTCGAAAGTCCTCATTTATTTATCCCAAAGTACAGATCTGTTGCGCGAATCGGTGTTCTTCAGGACTGATAGGAGAAACGTCTCTGTCAAGATCATATTTCTTGCCGGATCATAACAGCAAAGATATCTGTTGCATCTCGTACTCTTCAGCCAACGCCATGCCCTCATGCTCTCAAATGACGATGGTAATACCTGCACGCATCTGGCGTGATGACATCCACTAAAAAGAACCAGGACAGTCGCTGCGATTCTCAGTGCAAGCACACTGGTTCCTCAGGCAAACATGAAAGCGGCAAAGCCAGCAAGTCCTCCGAGATGATGCAGAAATTCCTACAAGAAGAACCTCACGAAGAGCCCTACAACGGACTCACGCCTCATCACACGAAGAAGATTAGCAAGAGCGAAGGGGAAAGGGCCAGCAAAAACAAGCTCTGAGCGGCTACGCACAAGACAGCCATACTGACGGCCGTTCGCCTTCACCTTCACACATCTTTTGGCTCGCTTCTTGGCTGGCGCAAGCCATGTCGAATATGAAATCTGGACATCCACGGACAACGACAGCCTCGTCGACTGGGGAGACGGGGTTACCCACCATCCAGATGGTTGATTGCTCGACACGGGTTACGACTTTTCTGATTTTGATACGACATGACCTTCACACATCTTTGTGTTCGCTTCTCGGCTGGCGGAAGCGATGTCGAATATGAATTGGACATTCACGGATAACGACAGCCACCTCAGCAATAAGACGATTGATTGTTCAACACGCGGTGCTTCTCATTTCTTGTGTATGGGGATTCCGTTTGGTGGTGGAGCAAGCACCTCGCTGGCGAGGCTATCGACTTTGTTTCCTCTTTCGACTCAAGGACACACTAATACGAGGTGTCCCACTGTCATTTATACACGAGGCGATGATTGTTTGTCGGCCCCAAGCACTTACATAGATCGGCACTCATAGAATCAGTCTTGCCATGCAATGATGCTCTTGCTCCCTCCCACCCTTGCATTCGCAGCTGTGAATGGCACGCCTTCCACGTCATACACAGTACTGAAATCGTCCATCATCGACCGCTGTTGACACACCTATTTTCCTATCATGCATGTCTCAAATCTTCCCCGGCCCGCAGAAAACTCTCACTGCCGCCAACCCCATCGTCCGCCAAGCCTTCAGCCCTACCACAGGGCTGCCATTCCTTCCTCTCAAACCTTCAACCTCCCAAAGCTCCAATCCCAAAATCCCATCACCTTTCCCACATCCCCCATCCCCCTCTCTCCAACACCAATCCTCCTTCTCCTCAATCAATCCCATTCACAATGGCACGCTACTCCCTCCTCGGCCGCAAATGGCCCGTCCCCGTCGGTGCGTCCTCCCCGCTCATTCTCTCCGACAATTTGCTCAATTCGCCGGAAGCGTGATGGATGGATGCTGATGTGGCATATGTATAGCTAAGCCGATGGCGCCGTTCTTCGCTGCTGGTTAGTCATCACCACCACCCTTTCGTTGTTCTGCTATGTTTGTCGCTGGTGTGGATGTGTTGGGTCGGAGAAAAAGCGCGCGGATGGGGGAAGAAGGAAGAGTGATGGGGTGGCTTGGTTCAATAAGAGCGTGGATCGCCAAGGGGGCAGTGACGGAATTTGCCATCGGGGCTCTTTCCTTTCCCGGTGTATACGGGAAGATTGAGGGAATCCACGGCGCTGACACGGTGACGGAATAATAGGCTGCGTGGTCCTCTACGGCATCATGAAGATCCAGGATACCTTGATGGAGAGTATGTCGCCCTCTCGTCACCCTCTGCATGTACCAGTGGGGGCGTTGTATGTGCTGATGCACCATACCAGCCGAGGAATGGAAGTACGACTCGCGAAACCCGAAGGTCATGTCTGGGGAGAGGAAGCCGCCGGCACTTGGGGGTGGAGTGGAGGGGCGGTCGTAGATGAGCTGGATTGCGCGATGGGGGCGTGGGCTGTTGAAGGAAGAGTGGAAGGGAATAGAGGGGAGGAGGGGGGAGGTATAGAAGGCGGTCCAGTGGGGGAAATTGCGCACTTTGGACCTGCATGAGCTTGCATGGACATGTGGAGCAGGGACAGAAAATGTTGTGTCTGCGTTTTGTGGACTAGAGCTTCATGAATGGTCTTTAAAAGAGACGTGCTTCTTCGTTCATTATCTGGTTTCAATGCTTCCGGTCCGACCTTTCTCTACCGTTCGCGCTTGTGATCAAATCCGATAGATGCAAGCTCAATGATGGTAAATCACGCGACGCTGTGATCTATGCAAACCCCAAGATGCTTACCAGAAACGCGCCTTCTAAAATTAATCTCCCGTTCAGCTAATCCAACAAAGGAGAACCCCCTTTCCCATTTGGTGACGGTAACCCCTTTTCCAAGCTCTCCACCTTCCCAACGCCTTCACTCAGCCTCGGACACATCACATCCTCCACCCACCTCGTGACCTTCGCGCACCACGGCTCAACGTACACATTCCAGCACTGACTCGCCGCCCCCAGTATGATGAAGAACACTGGAACTGACAACATGACCACCCACGCCTTTGGCATCGGCAGCACCGTCACCTCCCTTGTCTGCTCCATCGCTGTGCCTCGATCAGGCACCCAGACGAGTTTCCGCACGCCAAAGACCATCCATATTAACGCTGAGCGGAGTAGCGGCCCGTGGATGAGATACAATGGAAAGGAGACGTGGCCTAGCCACATGAGAAACGGATGGCTCAGCCAAACCTGAAAGCTTGGCATGATCATGATGGAAAGCGTGATCGCCTGCGCCCCCATCGAAGGCCAGTAGCGGTAAAGGTCCACGTCAGCGGGAAATACCATGGAACCGAAGTTGGCAAGGCCACGTGACCAGCTTGCCCATTCCCAGTGGGAGGGGGGAAAGGAGCCGGCGAGGAGACCGAAAGCGAGGAGAAGCACGGCGAGGATGGTGCGCGGAATGGAGGTGCAGTGTTGGTCTTTTGTGGTGTTGGTGGTGGTGAGAGAAATTGAGGCGGTCGAAGGAATGAGCATCGATAGTTCGGCAAGGAGGGCGCCGGCGAATATATTGGTGCCGATGACGGCTAGGCATACTCGTTAGAAGATTATGCGGATGTTTTTGGGTGGGGTGGGACGTACCGTCTCCCGTGCGATACCAATAGGAGTACATCCCGAACATTACAAGCATCCTGTATTTGGGGGTGCATTTCACAGTGCCGAGCAATGTGATGTACAACATTATGGAGCCGGTCAGGAACAGCCTGACGCACCATTGGTTCTTATCGTAATTGTTGACCCCCGTGTGCCACGTCGTGAATAGGTTATGAATGAGGTCGACGATCGAGGCCCATACATTGGGAATGTAGGGCGGAGTTGTGTCACTGATCCATCCAGAGGGGCATCTTCGCGCACTGCTGTAGAAGTTCAGTCGCATCATACCCCAGCTTATCAATGTCATGATGGTCGTCGGCAAGAACAACCTCCAAGGCCTTCGAAAAGTAGAAGAAGCCAATCCTGCGAAGGCGGCCGATACCTCATTGTTCCGAGCTTGTTTGATCGGCTTGTAGGCATTCACATATCCAGTCAGAAGGAAGAATATCGCCAGCCAAGGAGCACCAGTTGCAGGTAGGCGCAATATCGGAAGGTGAAATATCGAGCCGCGGTCAGCCTCACTTTCTGCAGGGTTGTTGGCAACGCTTTCAAAGAATGAGAGGCAGATGTGCGAAGTCGCGACTAAGACGGCTGCGATTCCGCGCAGGCCCTGATGAGTCGTCAACTCGCAGTGGCCTTCTGGGGATTCTAGCATGGCTGCTTACCTCCACCCATTTGATATCTTTTTGATCAGACGAGGGCGATCTGACTTGCGGGGACCTTGCATCTAGCATGATTAAATATGTAGCAGAGGTCACGTAAAGGAAAATTATAATCGAGGCTGTACAGGCTGTACATGGATAGTGAATGTCTTTCAGCACCAAATGGCACCTCCACAGAATGAAATGATAAAGAATAGCAAAGACGATCAACGATAATACGGGAGCGAAAGCAATGCTACGCGTTGAAAAAGAAAAGTCCGTGTCTCGTGAACTGCATACCAGGCTCGTGAGCTCGTGGCGTCATCTTTGGTGGGGAATTTCAGACCTCCCAGCCAATGAATCGATTTTACTTTGCCCACTATAGTCAAAACGCTTTGTGAGCTCAGCGGCTGATGATTGAGAACCTTCGAGTCTGACTTCGTATCCAGTCAGCGACCCAGGCGCTATGATCTTTGCAAAGAAGCCCTTAAAAGGTATTTTTAAACATCATCAAGGGAATCAATATACGAATAAACGCCAAGGATAGTATAGCCCGGATCCATACCAATCGTTCGGTCCGGTCGGCCAATAAGTGTGTCGTCAATCCTTGAACTGTGATTGTGCGGAATGACCTTCCTGCCAATGCATAATTCGCTTTGCGCATTCTGCTCGGATACTTCACGGACCCTGCCGCTGCCCGCCAAAGCATTACGGACGAGCTTCTGCTCAGGGCAGTGAGCCAGCTGAGCCGTCTAATGCCATCGTAAAGCGTTTGGACAATGCTGAGCGTCCGAGTTTTGTTGTTCCACAACAAAACAAAAAACCCCCATATTTTGACTCGTGGATCGAGTACCACTCTAGCCGAATAAGGTAAAGCGGTATATAAACAAACCGACCAAGGGGGCAACCCGGAATGAGAATCTCTTTTGATTACATCAACTTGACTCAATGGCAGACTTGAGGGAGAGGGTTGAAACAGCGGCTGATAATCTCTCTGGGTATCCAATTGATGTTAAGAGCTTGCCAAAAAGCGCACAGGATTACGCAAAGACAATTGATCACACGTTGCTCAAGACTGATGCCACCGACGCCCAAATAGATGCTCTATGTGACGAAGCCAGATCATACGATTTTGCATCGGTGTGCGTGCGGCTACCATGGGTCCAACGGGCCGTCCAGAACCTTCAGGGGAGCCCCGTCCGCGTTGCCTGTGTTGTGGGCTTCCATGAGGGGACCCAAGCAACCTCGGATAAAGTATCTGAAGCTGCAAATGCTGTCCAAGCTGGTTCTTCGGAGCTTGACATGGTCCTAAATTGGCACCAGCTCAAGGATGATCATTATGACGAAGTATATGCGGACATCGTTGCTGTCAGAGAGGCAGCTCCAAGTCAAGTGGCTCTGAAAGTCATTCTTGAAACATCACAGCTGTCTCGTGCCCAGATCATCGCAGGCTGTGTGATTGCTGAAGCTGCGGGCGCTCAATTCGTCAAGACCAGCACTGGATTCTGCGGTCAAGGCGCGACTGTAGACAACGTGATGCTGATGAAGGCGGTTGTGGGATCTCGGCTAGAAGTCAAGGCCAGCGGTGGTATCAAGACTTCAAAAGACTGTCAGGCTATGCTAGAGGCCGGCGCTTCAAGGATAGGGGCTAGCAGTGGGAAACAAATTGTGGATGAAATCAAAGATGGCAGCTCCAAGGCGCAAGCAGATAGTAGGTTGATGCTCTGGAAAATGAATTTCACATGTGCTGACGTCAATATTTTCCAGAAGCCGTCAATGGATATTAAGGCTAGTCTCTGGGGTCTCAGCACCCCAGGTCGCTCGCATATAAGGTTCAGTTGTATCATGGTTACCCTAGTCCCATTCCATTGTTCGAATCACTGCTTACAATTTGACAAGCAACTCTCCATGCATACTACCAAACCATCCGTCCTCTGTATCAACCCATCCCTCCCACGCATCCGCCATTTCCTTGAAATCCGTTTCTGTTGCAATACCTGTCTCAATTGCTTTGGTCCTGACACTTCCATTCTTACAACGATCAGCCATCGTACCGCCCCACATCTGTCTCTCTTCGGGCGTGGAGTAGCACCATGTTCCTGCCGTTGCAGTGATTTGCTCCCTTTTCACGCCCTGTGCAAGAGTCCAGCTAACGAGCTGAGCGCCAGCGTTTACGATTGCTCCATTCACCTTGTGCACCGCGCACAGCACTTTATTAAAGTTCATCAGGCCTGAGTATTCGGGATAAATACTCCATGCTCGGAGGTCACTCTCCCTCATTGCTACTACACCACCTGGATTCTTTCTAAGGGACAGGACAGGCGATCAGTTGGGTACGGCAGTCAAGATCAGATGTGCTGAATCAATTGCTTACGCAACCCTGATCATTTCACCCACAGCCTTCAACGGATCGTCCAGATGCGCCAGCACCATACTTGCATGAACAACATCAAACTCTCCGTCCTTGAATGGCAACTCATAGACGTTCGCCTCTCGCGTCTCTACCATCTCTCCAATGCCGATTTCCTCTGCATGCTGCTTGGCTCTTTGCAGAATGTCGTTGCTTATATCAGTGGCAATGATTTTCCCTCGGGGCATGTAAGGGGCCAAAGATGCTGTAATAGTGCCTGAGCCAGCCCCTACATCAAGCAACATCAGGCTGGGATTGTGGCGGGCCAGTTCGGTAAGGGTGGGAAGGAGGTAGGCGGCGGAGTTGGAGGCAGTACGCCATTCGTGATGGGTGGTTGTGGAAGGGTGGTAGCTGGACAGGTATGGAGCATGTTGTTTGGGCTGAGGTTGGGCCATGTTATTCTGGAAAACTTTCAGAACTCAACAGGCAAGAAACATAAGTCGCTAATGTATTGATCAATCCCAATGCTGCGAGGTTCTGACAGAGCTCGCTATAATGTTGCCGAGGAAGTGTGATTTGGGAAGAGCAGATATGCAGAAACGTCGATACTAATCTCAGAAGCTCTCACTTACTTTGATCTTGGCCTGACATTTCAGACGGAAGCCAAACAAGTTTGATCATGTCGTGAAAGAAATTGTTGGTCACACGCAGCGTTGCGTCATCCCAATACAACAGTACCTGCAGCCTCGATAATCGGCACTCCGCCGACTCCGAGATCCGGTCAATTCATGGATCCCGCTAGCACACAAACATAAGAAATGATGGTGGGAGGAACACGACTTATATCTGACATGCATACTGCTGACTGATGGGGCTAGTCCCAGCACGCTGCCATCAGGTTTCCTCTCGAATCATGTTGAGGCAGGAAAACCACCTCGAAGACATAGCTACGCACGTCAAGAATGTCCAATGGCACTTACTACACATGTCCGTCCATTGATGATAGCGTTCTCTCCACAGGCGCCAACATCATGGCTATTCTCACATTCTTCTATGCCATAGGCGCAGGTGTGCTGGTCTACACCCAATCCATCCGCGACAGCACCCGCAAGATGGAGGAAACGATCCGCGACCTCCAATTCTCCCACAACGAATTCCAAGCCATGAAACTCTCCTTCAGTGCGGTGCGCTGCAAGATGGACAATTCCACGGATGAGCAGGTTCTCGTCCTGGGCAAGACCTTTCTGGAGGCCGCGCATGTTTTCGACGGCCGATTGAGAGAGCTGATGGGGAGTGGTGCCTGGATAGACAGGTCGCTCGACCGGACGCCCACGAGTTTGCTGAGGTTGAGGGATCGGAACAAGTTCGCGTTCAAGCAAATGAATTACGCCAAATTGACGGGGGACAAGGATAGGGCCATGGAGAGTCTGAGGCGGGCGAAGGAAAGGTTAGATGCGAATCTGTTTGGTGACTTCACTATGAGCCCCAATGCGATCTGACCATGGCATTCAGGTTCGAGCACTATGAGGCCTCCCAACATCGGAAGCAGCAAGAGGCTGCATTGCAACAGCAATACCACGTACTCAAGGCCATCAATCGACGATTGGAATTGCTAGAGGCCAAGCAGGGGGAGGGTCAAGAAATAACGAGCCAAGTTTTCGAAACCAAAGTCGAGAAATGATATCGAAAAGTTAGAATGACGTTTTTTGTTGTTTGCTTGACCGATGCAAATGTTCCTGAAAAAGGGAGGCTTGGAGGGGTAGATGGGCCTCTCGGGCTGGAACCCGGGCTGTGGTGGCGGCATTTAGCCGAGACTCGGAATATTTTTCCAGTGAAAAGCTCGTGGGAATGGCGTTATCAATCAAAGTTTTGTGACTCCTAGGAGAAGACGAACAATTTGGAAACCGAGGAACTACTCATCATGATTTCAGTTGAAGCATATGGGTTCCCGCGAGCATCCTATTGTTGGGTCCTACACATGTTTGCTTATACGGTACATTAGCTTTGACTCCGTCGATAATCCGGGAAAGGGCACACACTTGCCCATTAGATCGCAATGAACCCGTTATTAACAGCACTTGACTGTGAAGGCCAGGTCCATCTGATCATTGGATCAAATCCACTCGCAAGCGCGAGATGCGCAAAGAGCGTTGAAGTTGGGGCAAAGCCAAAAATCATCGCTAGGGCAGATGCTGATGTGCACTATGTCCTGGCCAAACGCATTGAGCAGGGGGAAGTCGAGTGGATAAAAAAGGAATTTTGTGATGAGGACCTGGCCATGCTTGGGAGAGAAGAAGTTGACGGCGTGGTCGATGCTGTCTTTGTGACTTCTGGTGGCAAGAGCACTCTGAGTATGTATCTACATCCCAATATCCGGGAATATGGCACTCATAAATACTGCAGGCACACATATTTCACAGTTGTGTCGGAGGAAACGGATACCTGTCAACGTCGTTGATGCGCCCAACCTCTGCACTTTCACTCTCCTATCCACCCACTCGGATGGGCCGTTACAGATCGGAATCACGACATCTGGCAAGGGATGCAAGCTGGCTTCACGGATACGGCGAGAGATAGCCTCAATGCTACCACCGGACTTTGGAAATGCTGTCGATCGCCTAGGCACAATGAGGCGCCGAATATGGGAAGAAGACCACAAGACATATCAGACGGAAGAGGCCGCCCCAGAAGCCGAGGACGATGACACTCCTGCTCAAAGACCGACCTTCAATCGATTTGTATCAGAAGACGATGTCGGAGCTGCAAAGACAAGGCGAATGCGCTGGCTCTCGCAGATATGCGAGTATTGGCCGCTCAGGCGCCTCGCCGCTATCACCGATGCAGACATCGAGACAATGTTACAATCCTACAGCTCCCCAACACATTCGGCTCTTACATTACGTGCCAATGCGAGTTCGAGACCGCAAATTATACTTGCAGGATCAGGCCCTGGGTCACCATCTCTCCTCACGCTCGCCACTCACAAAGCCATTCAAACCGCATCCATAATCCTAGCGGACAAGCTTGTCCCAGCGCAAGTACTGGAACTCATCCCACGCAGAACCACAGTCCACATAGCCCGCAAGTTTCCTGGTAATGCGGACGCCGCTCAGACCGAATTGCTCGAATTAGGATTGGACGCCCTCCAGAAGGGGCAGACAGTATTACGACTCAAACAAGGAGATCCATATGTGTATGGTCGAGGTGCAGAGGAGTATGCCTTCTTTTCCGAAAGGGGTCTCACGCCAATTGTGCTCCCTGGGATCACCAGCGCGCTTTCTGCTCCCCTATTTGCCGCTATACCGCCCACACATCGCGGTGTTAGTGACCAGATCCTCATCTGCACCGGAACAGGGACGAAAGGGGCGGCACCCAATCCGCCACCGTATGTCCAAACTCAGACAGCCGTGTTTCTGATGGCACTGCATCGGCTATCTTTGTTGGTGGATGCATTGACTGGCACTCCCAACACTGCAGTTGTCGGGGATGGGGTCAGCGAGAACAAGCATTGGCCTCGGGAAATTCCTTGCGCTGTGATCGAACGGGCTTCCTGTCCGGATCAACGAGTCATCAGAAGCACGTTGGAGCATGTTGTTGCCGCTGTAGAGGTGGAAGGTAGCAGGCCGCCTGGGCTACTGGTCGTCGGCTGGAGTTGCCAAGTCCTGCATGATCCCAAAGGCAAAGGTCGATGGGTTACTGAAGAAGGTTTCTCAGGATTTGGTAGTATGGACTTTGATGGAAGGCCAATCAATGCTCCGGATGCTGAGTTAAAGGAGAGGCATACTGAGACACAGAATAGTTCGCATGTTGTAAAAGAAATCGGCCAAATTTCATGATATGAAAAGGTTGACCTTCACAATACAATCTATTTACAAGCAGGTGTCTGTGATGGCCATCTTGAGCAAGAACAATGTATAGATCAATTTTCAATCATGGCCAACTCCAACCCTGGTTGACAGGTGTGCCTCTCTAATTCCAAACGCCGTCATCCCAAAAGGACTTGCATTCTCATTCCATAATACGAGGTAGCTCTCTTGCGATATCGGCGTCAGCCAGAGCGGTCTCACGTTTTCCTGCCCTTTTCTTCAACACATTCTCAATGAAAGCCTCCCCAGCCTTGTAGGAACTCCGAACCAACGGCCCACTCGCACAGTAGAGGAACCCCATATCCAGCGCCCTAACCCTCCACATCTCAAACGCATCGGGCGTTACATAAGTATGCACGGGCATATGCCGTTTCGTCGGCCGCATATACTGCCCAAACGTGACCACATCCACCTCATGCTCCCGCAAATCCCTCAACGTCCGCCACAGCTGCCCCTCCGTCTCCCCCAACCCCAACATCACACTCGTCTTCGTAATCACCCCAGGCCGCACCCTCTTCGCCTCCCTCAGCACATCCAGACTCTGCCGATACTTCGCCCGCCGATCCCTCACCTGGGGGGTCAGCTCCTCCACCGTCTCCACATTATGCGCATACACATCCAACCCACTCCGCGCCACCTCCCCCMCCCCCTCCAATGCCCCCGCATAATCCCCCGTCAGCGCCTCCACCAGCATCCCGGGTGCCTTCTGCTTGATCTTCCTTACCGTCTTCGCGAAATGCCTCGCCCCGCCGTCCGCCAAATCATCCCGATCCACACTCGTGAGGACCACGTACCCCAACCCCCACCGTTTCAGCGCCTCGGCCACATGCTCGGGCTCATGCGGATCCAAGGCCGGGGGCGCCTTGGCTGTCTTGACGCTGCAGAAGCGGCACCCGCGGGTGCAGGTGTCGCCCATTAGCATGATGGTCGCCGTGGCGGCGGCCTTGTCGGACCCGCCCCAGCAGTCGGAGATGTTGGGGCAGCGCGCTTCTTCGCACACGGTGTGCAGGTTCAGGCCGCGGAGGTCTTGTTTGATGGATTTGAGGTTCGGGTTTGATCCTGGGGAGGGGAGGGGGGTTTGCAGCCAGCTGGGCAGGCGGGTGATTTCTTTTTGTTTGGGGCTGCCTGGTTTGCCGACGAGGGCGGTGCGGGGGTGTTGTTGTTGGGAGGGGGAGAGGGTGGGGGATGGGTCGTCGGCGGTGGAGGGGGAGGTGA
>MSTJ01000203.1:2051-20670 GCA_001956345.1 Ramalina peruviana | reverse complement strand
AGGGGCCCGCGTTGAGGCGGTCGGTGAATGTGGTTTCGCGGCGGGGGTGGGGGGTTGCCGGGGCGGTTGGTTCGGTGGGTTCTGAGACTGCGGTGGCGAGGGTGCGGGCTGGGGGGATGGAGGAGCGGGTGTTTGATAGTGGTGGAGGTTTGAGGCAGCGTATACTGGGTATTCTGGGTGGCATTTTGACTGTATATGAGGAAATTGACCCAGGTGAGAATTTTCGTAGGGATTGATGATGATTTACTGGATGATTTCAAAGATCTCGGCGAAATTGAAAGCGGGCGGACGTCGGTTAAACACGGATAAGATAAGCTTGCATTAGCTCGATCTCGACTTCTTGATGTTTGATAATTGGCGAAACAGCTCTTTTCGTTTCAATATTGAGCTTTGCAGTGCAGTATACCTTGAAATGCTGGCCACCAAAGCTGGGAACCGTTTATGCTATGCCTGCTCCAATCATGTCCTCAACTCGTTCCTCTCAAGCTTCGGAGTCCCAAGCAACGCCGCTAAGCATGGGGGCAAGAGACTTACTGGCAGAGGGTTGCTGCCAGTCAATCCTCCAAAACCGAGATACTTCACCAATAGTAGGCAGCTCCGCAATGCGACCGAGACTGAAATGCCCTCCACCTCCCGTCTCGAGCAATTCAAGACACCGGACCAGATGGAGGCGGTAGTCCGTCAAGCTCGGCAGGCTTTTGGCGAAACATTGCCTCGCGATTTTCTCAGCCCACAAGAATACCAGATATACGAGAGGCTGTATGGCCCACCGTCAGGAACCACGGCAGATGAAGACATTGGTCTCTTGGCTGGCATTGAGTTCGAAGAGGATGTAGAAGAAGCGCCCCGGGATGTACTTATGAGAGAAGGCAAGGATGGCAAGTTAGAAGAGATCGAGTATGAGGATGAGGAGGGGGAGGTTGGTACGGTTGAAGAAGTGGGAGAGAATGGAGAGTTTGCAGAGGACGTAGTAGACGATATCGCTATAGGAGAGAAGAACTCTGAAAGCGGGATAGGATCTGAAAGTCAAGAGGAGTTCCAGTCGCGCGTTGAGGCATTGCGGGTCGCTGCGGCTGCACGAACAGCAGAGGCGAAGGCCACAGCTGCCCAAGACGATTTGGAGGAGGATGAGATGTTCGAAGAGATGATTGAAGGCTCAGAGGGTGAAGAGGCCGCTTCGACCGGGCACGAAACCGCAGACCAGGAAGAAATACTGGAGAATGACGAACCGGCTTACAGTGGTGGCGAGTTCGTCCGAGCACATCCCTTGACCGCCATGGGCAGATTTGGAACCTCACCCAGCACGATACAATTACCTAAAGACACCATGGTAGATCCCACAACAGAGCTCATGGCTGACGCATCCAACAAACACATCTCTGAGGCTGCTCATAAGGCCTTTGGTGGTAAAGGCCTACCCAACTCTACAGCCACAATCAAACGACCAAATTTGAAACAGGAGCCACTTGGATTGGAAGCGTCCCAGTACAACATGGGTGAGATGGAAGGCAACGCCTTTGTCACTGCCATCATGCCTGGTGCTTATGCTTCAGTCTTCTCCACCTTGGTCGAGGTCCGCAAGAGACTTGGCTCACAGTGGCTCCATGGTCTCATGCAGCAGTCCGGAGGCCCTCGCATCCTTGACGCAGGTGCTGGAGGTGCTGGTGTGCTCGCCTGGCGCGAGATACTAAGAGCTGAATGGGGAGCTGCTGACGAGGGCGAGCTTACAGAAGACACGAAGATCCCTTATGGCAAATCCACAGTGGTCACTGGATCCGCTGTCTTACGGCACAAGGCGAGCAGACTTCTTGACAATACAACATTTATCCCACGATTACCCGACTACGACCCATCGCGAGACCACCCTTCTCTAGAGTCTGATAACCCACAACCCCGAAAGCAGTATGATGTTATTGTCGCCCCACACACGCTGTGGAGTCTCAAGGAGGACTATATGCGGAAGAGCCAGATCCAAAACTTTTGGTCCCTACTCGACCCAAGAGGCGGCGTCCTCATCCTCATCGAAAAGGGCGTCCCACGCGGCTTCGAGTTGATAGCAGGCGCGCGGGAAACCCTCCTGAAACACCACATCTCCTCTCCCGGCTCAGAAGAACTAATTCAACCCATTGAAGACGGCAATGAAACCCGCTTCGGTCCCAAAGAGAAAGGCATGATCATCGCCCCCTGCACCAGTCACGGTAAATGCCCCATGTATATCACCGCCGGTGAAAGCCAGCGCAGGAAGGACTTCTGCCATTTCTCCCAGCGCTTCATCCGACCGCCGTATCTCCAACGCATTCTGAAAGCCAGGGACTCCAACCATGAAGACGTTCGATACAGCTACGTCGCTCTGCAACGAGGTGTCGATCAGCGGCGGGAGCAGAATTTCGAGCAAGGGCACAAAGCCACAG
The DNA here is from genome assembly GCA_001956345.1 of Ramalina peruviana. NCBI lineage: Eukaryota > Fungi > Ascomycota > Lecanoromycetes > Lecanorales > Ramalinaceae > Ramalina > Ramalina peruviana. The sequence goes on along the minus strand of MSTJ01000203.1, from coordinate 18,259 downwards.
AGAGGGCTTTTGCTGGGTATGAAACGGCTGTGGACAAGGATGCCGAAGCCCCAAACACTCCAACCACATCGCCTTCAACATTACCAAACCCTTTCACATTCCCCCGCGCAATCCTCCCTCCCATAAAACGGACCGGCCACGTTACACTTGACTTATGCACCCCTGCAGGCAAGATCGAACGTTGGACGGTGCCCAAGTCATTCAGCAGGCAAGCCTACCGCGACGCGCGGAAATCGAAGTGGGGAGATTTGTGGGCCCTGGGAGCGAAGACCAGGGTGCAGCGCAACATCCGTGTGGGCTTCCGGAAGTCCAAATCTCTATCCATTGGCGAGGATGCTGAAGCGTTCGAGGATGGACAAGATGAGGAGCAGGAGGGGAGTGATGGTGGCTTCAAGATTGACGATGAGGTGCCTAAGAGACAGCAGAAGGCTAGGAGGGCTAGAAAGCAGAAGAAGGAGATGAGGTTATTGGAGAAAGATGTTGCTGAAGATTTTTGAAGTATTCGATAATAGCTAAGATAAGGAGCAGGCCGGGGGTGACAGTGGCCTCAGGGATGTGGATGAGGTGCCTAGGAGGCAGCAGAAGGCTAGGAGGGCTAGAAAGCAGAAGAAGAAGATGAGGTTATTGGAGAAAGATGCTGCGGAAGACTTTTGACGGGAGAAATATAGATAGTCGAATATCATCAGCATTCTTCACTCTATAGGTTTATTAATTCCGACTATGAAAAGGGCCTACATATTGGTTTTCTTTCTATAAAAGTAATGCTTTTATTCTAGAATAATGTCCAACGCTACGAGATTAGTTGAATTCATAAGTAAACGTTCGTTCCCGATATAGCCAATAAACGCCCCTGGAAGATATTGATTTTCGCTCATGAACTACCGCTTCGCCGATCCTGTTGGGCTATTATTATCCTCCTCGCTAATCAGAAATAGGGATATATTTAATATTGGCGTATTTAGCTGCAACCATATGAATTGGTGACCCAGAGTTCTAACCATTTTTGCTTTGTTTTTGAATCATGGTTGGAGGGAATTTCGATTATATCTCATACTTCTTCAAGCTCTATGCTTCATTTCGAGACCTTTTTCTGGTTTCGTATACGTTCACAGGCAAGAAAGTTAGTATAAGGGTTATAATTGGCCTCATCGTTTTGCGATTGAGTATGTTAACGGCAGCAATTATTTTAAAATCGTTGGCAATCGAGAGAGGAATTCCGATCTTAGATTAAAACATCAGTCGAAATTGCTTCAAAGAAGTTATCAATCGTAAATAATTGATAGGCCAAGCTGATGCACGGGGCCGCAGAAGGCGTTTCCAATTCCCAACGTTTTGTCTGAATCCGATATCTACAATTCAACCGCTTAACAGTACGGGCACGCATCCTCGCGCGACTTGTGTGCTATCCAAGCAGCGGTGGAAAGGTCTCTTCGTCCTCTGCCGATAAAGCGCTCATACCAAGTCGGGATTCGAGATCTCCTAGGACGCTTAACGTGGGTTTGCTAGAGGTCGCAAAGGAAAGCTGGATGCCTAGTATGTATTCAAGGTTAATTCTGTGAGCTCGGCATAAAGCTTTGTGATCGATCCCTCGTATTGGGGCTGATTTCTGTTCATTCATGTGGAAGACCAGGAAAGTCATACCGATAGAGCTTTCGAGCGAGATCGATTCTGACATATATTATTCGAGCAGCCGTTCCAATCCCTGGCCTTCGTGTTTCTAGCAGAATGAGTAAGATTGCTAGGATGTTGCATGCAACCAAAGCTTTTCGACGCTGGACTTGAAGCAGGAAGTCATCGATGGAAGAGTCCAATTGATCTGATAGATCAAAAAGAAGGCAGACAGCCTTTCCATTGCAAATTCGGATCCTTTAAGCAACAATTGCAAGACTTGGCAGAAAGGACATTAGACCTTCGCTTGTATGTCAACGAGCACAGGGCAATACGTGCTTTGCTAGCGGAGAGATTGGCTTACGGAGGACAGCCGGACGCGAAGACCTATCAAGATGTTTATAGTCTACGAAGTAAGAGAATCCTGGACGCCGTATGGTCTCTATGCAGACCGAGAAGCTCCTTGAGCCACCTTCGTGAAATCGAGAATGAAGTTGTTGCACTGCCTTTGCCTAGGCTGAGGCACGACATCGGTAACAAACACCTTACGAGTCGTTTAGTACTTATAGAATATAGGCAAGCAGTTGGGGCCAAAAGCCCGCCCTAAGAGAGAATTTTGAAAAATTGATAATAAAATAATCACTCTTAAAGGTATTAAAGGGGCAACGTACCTGGAATATTTTATATTTAAACTTATTTCAAGATGTTATATTTTCGATACGTTTTAGAATTAGACGTCAAAGCCTAAACACTTTCAGACTAGAGTGGCCCAAGACTTTGCTGTATTGTTTAATGCTGATCAACTTGTAGGTCAGAAAGCAAAAGCTAGGATCTTACTTCTAATCTAAGGTGCTTTATCGAGTGCAGTAAAGACTTTAGGAATATAATGCTGCTATATATTCTAAAGCGCAATGCAAATACGATCGCCTCCGAGGTACTCAAGAGTAATGCGGTCAGCCCAAGTATATTCAAGATTGAAAGATTACTTAGATAAATAATTCGAATGCTGAAACGTAGTAAACATCTCGCCTATCGCCAATTTGGTCCAGCAGGTCAAGATCTACCTTACGTCCCCTCCAACGAATGGAGGAAGGCCACTCTCGAGATCGCAGGTCCAAAGAGGAGCCCCTCGCATACAATCCCGCTCAAGAGTGCTCCCAGCCGTTAACATCTCCCCGGATCAGATTTCGGGACAGTCGAATCCATCACCCGGGAACAGACACTCGAGGCGAATATCCTTGTAGTTTTGCTTCAGCATTCTTGCAAGTCTTTTGATTTGACGAGTTGCAGACGTTCGACCATGGAAGCCTGTTTGATAGCTTGAATCGAAGCACTCATTACCGGTGCTCGGGTAAATTTGCAGCCAGAAGCCGAGGTGGCATATACCAATACCGTGATGCTTCGTTGATTGCTTCAATCATGTAGTACTCCGTAAGCGCTGAATTGTCGTCCGATTCGCTCATGGCAATTGGCAAAATGGTGGTCCGTCACAATCCGCTTTCCCGATGAAGTTTAACTCACCCGATCTCAGCCTTACGACAATTGCACTTGGATAATGGATCCATCCATCCATCCATCCCATCCACCCACCCGGCCATTCCTCCACCCCCTCCCCCCCCTCCCCGCCCAAGACAATGCCCCCCTCCAAACCCCCTTCCTACGACCCCATCCTCCCCGACCCCTCCGAACTCGACGACTGGCAACACCACCACGACGACGACCTCGAATCCACCGCCGACACGCGCAACCACCCGATCACGATCCACCGGCGCCCCGGGTTCTACTCGCGGAGTCTGCTGTGTAGTGTGGGAGTGAATGCGATCTTGTTGATGGTGGTGGGGTGGATGTGGATGAAGTTGAGGAGGTGAGTGTGTTTTTTTTGTGGGGGGGAGTGGGGGGGGGGGATGGGGGAAGAGAAGAGAAGAGAACGAGGCTGATTTGATTGATGGGTTTGTGGGGGGATAGTGCGAGGCAAGGGTGTGTGAACGCTGCTGCTGGTGGTGGTGTTGGTGGATGAGTTGAGGAGATTGGGACGGCGGGATCATTGAACAAGAGGGGTAACGATGCAAGAGGGTTAAACGAATACCGGTGGACAGAAGGATCAAGAACTCCGCGCGCTGAGGAAAAACCGAGGATGCCGGACCAGACGAGAGGAATATTGATGGAGGAGACGCAGGAGCACGCACTGGCTGCAAACACCTTGAAAGTGAAGAGTGGGATAGATATATTGAGCCCAGGCGCGCGGGGTGGGCACCGTCTCCGCCACAGAACAGGAAATCAGACATCGATGAAGCGGATCGAGAGAAAGAACTACCATTCTAAACCCCCTCCCCAACAATCTCGTTCCAGCCCAACAAAACGCCCCAAAGAGACACCAACCCCCCGTCCCATGTCACCCATCTACAGGACCTCGACTGTTCCTATGTCCGCCATTCCCTTACTCAAGCACCTTACACTCCTTCACCATCAACCCCCCCCCCTTAACCTCATGCCCGTCCTTCTTCCCCCCCGCGGCGCCACACATCCACTGCACACACGTCACCGCGGCAGCCTGCCCTTCCTCCACTTTGATCAGCTGCTGGACATCCCAGTCGAGCTTCCCGTGCTTGTCGATCTCCTCGTGCGTGAGGCAGCCGTGGCAGAGCTTCTGCTTGAGCGTGAGGGCCTGCATGGCGGATTTCTCGGTTGCGATCTGTGGGGGATGGGGTGGTTAGTATTGAGGTTGGGGGGTTTTCTTTTTGAGGGGTGGGTAGCAGGGATTATAACTTACGGTTGTGCGGGTGGTGTTGAGCTCGGCTTGGTAGGTGGATAGCGCGATGCAGGGTTCGGTGATGGGGAAGGAGGAGGGAGCGGGGATCATGTTGCCGGTGCTGGTCGCGGCGGCAGGGACGGTGGCGTGGGATGCGGGAGAGGGGAGGCCGCGGGCGGTGGCGATGGCGGAGAGGGAGAAGAGGACGGTTTTGAGGATGGTGGTGGTACGCATCTTGAAAATGGTCTCGAAGAGTGAGAGGGATGGTTGGATTGGAGATGGGATTGTTTGGGTGAGAATGGGAGTCGAGTGATGTTTCTTGATGAATCTTGATTGAAATGTACGTGGACGATTTTGAAGATCTGTGAAAAGGATGGGAAACAAAATGGCAGAAGACTGGGGAGCTGGGGCGAAGTTATATGTGCGTACGGAGCAAGAAGGGGAGGGTCTTTTGCCTTTAGAGTCCGAAGGCGTTGTGGTGGCTTTCAGTGTGATACCGCACAAATGAATTGTTGGAACATTCGAAAGACGTTCAGATTTGTTCATGGACTTATCTCATCCCATAACAGCCTTGTATCCAGCAGGTCACGCTGCCCGTACCTCTCGCCAACGATTGTGATTATCATATCCAACGTGGCCAGAGTATCCTCTCGAGGCGTTTCGTTTGGCGCGATTTGGATACCATCCTGCGGTGATTCATTCAGATACGCCGCGATATCAGGATGAGTTAGCAGGATCTGCTCGTCTATCTGCGATCCGACATCCTGAGGATCACTCCTGGCATCTTCAGTCGCATCCAAGGATGAAAGGAGGCGTTCCTGAGCAGCACCCAACGCTTCCGGAGTCGCATCAGCCTCTGGCGCTAGGACAGTGTCGATATCATGCGGGCTGTCGCTTGATTCAACCTCACTGTTCCTCGTTGGGAAACTGTCGTGCGTCTGTTCTGCTTCGCCTTGCGCCTGCTCAGTCTGCGTCCCCTCTTTGGACCCATCCACCTGAAAGTCTTCTGTGCGATCTTGCGATATTCCTTCCTGCGCGTCATATACTTCTCCAAGCTCCGCTTCTTCTTCATCCATCCCTTCTTGGTCCTTTCGTCTTTGGGCCACTTCTTCTTCGTCCGCTTCTCCCCCTCTGTCCTCTTCGTCCTCTTCTTTGTCCGGAACTTCTTCTCCAACTTCCCCAACCAATACCCTCCTACCCACCCAACTAGCCTGTTTGCCCAATTCCCTCAAAACACCCACCTCTTCACTCCCTAACTGCCCCACGTCCCTACACTTCCCCAAGAGTCCCCAAACCCAAACACCCAGATTCCTCCCGTACTTCCTATGCCGCAGATTCGCCGCTGTGAGTACCTCCCCCAGCATTTCCAGCCCGAACATCACCATCTCATGTGGAAGAGCCGCAAGCCACTGCGGGGCTGGCGTCGTTTTGAGGAGTTTCCCGCGCCATGTGGAGCGCTTGGGTCGGAGTAGTGCGTTGATGGCGGAGATATTTTGAGGGGTTGATGATGAGGCTGGTGGGGGTGATATATTGCGAAACGTGGCTTGGAAGCTGCGGAAACGGGTAAGGAGAGCGGTGTAGTATGCCTCTTGTGGATCTAGGTCGTCGTTCGTCTGGGAGGTAGGGGGTTGGAAGGAAGAAGGGCCGGGTAGAGCGGCGTATGCGCCATCTGAGTAGAAGCCTTGGGGATAGTCGGCGTAGAGATCGGTATCTTCATTTGGCAAGTCATTTGACGGTTTAATGGGTTTTGGAGCGACTAGAAGAGTCGGTATGGACGTTGCTTGGAGTCTGATTGTGCAGAAAGTCAGCTGGAGTTTCTAGTTTGGAGTGTTGCTTGATGGCGCCAATGCAAGGACGACTCTCCAGCGGAAGTCACGTAGTAACTCACCTGACACTCTTCAAGTATCTGAGCGCATCCATTTCCGAGTCCTCTTCGGAGCCTCCATCTCCAACAACGTCGTCACTGTCAAGGCCTGGAAAGGCGCCGCGCTGGCCATATGTAAGGTCGAGCGGGGGCTGGGAAGACTGGGGTCCTCCTATATTATTTGAGGATTTGTACCTCTTGGTTGGGGAAGATTGATCGGAGGCCTGCTTGCGCTTCGTCGCCATTACTGTTGATGCCAGAATTTCCAATAACGCATAAAATATACAGACGTGCCAAGATTGGCGGCAAGGCTGAGGTCGCTCTCGACCAATCAACGTCAATATCAAATCAGCCTACCATTCTATTGACCAATCAAGTTTGTTCGGCAACAATTGCGAATTCAGAGGTCATCATTTGGCTACAAAATGTTCCCATGCAGGGATAGCAATGGTGTTTGATGGATTCTATGACACGCTTCCAACAAGCAAAGCAGCTACGCCTTCTTCTTCACTCCTGACCGTGATCTTCGTTGTGACCCCACTTTTGGCTGAGAATGCCATCTTTACCTGTGCAGCCACTTTACCTCCTCCCAGTGTCTTCCCGTACAGCTTGAGCGTATGTGTGCTCGTCGATATTGGCACATCCGTGCCATCAAGTGGTTGTAATGATAGAGCCTTGGTGAGTTGTTCCGTGGCATCTGCAAGAGACTCGTTAGCACATTTCGCAACAACCGAAAATGAGATCCTACCTGCTATGCTCTTCGTGCTGCTCAATTGCAATGTTTCCGATGCCTCATCCCCATTCGCACCAGTCTGCTCCCAAGCATGATCAAAGGAGCCAGCAAACGCCGGAGTGACATAATCGCTGCCCATCAATTCCAAATCTTCCACCTGATACTCGTCCTCGTACCCACTGTCATCCGGCTCGCCAGTGGACGGATCTATCTCCTTGGAAGTGAACTTCAATACATTCGTGAAGGACGTGATCGGGTAGGCTGCGTCAGCACTCTTCTTGAAGCTGACAAAGACAGTCCCGGGTGATTCGGCTGCCAGCTTGGAAAGGGGTATTGTAAATTCCTCTTCCAAAGCCTCGTCCTCGTCCGATGGCGTTGCGACCACCGACACTTCCTCCAAAATTGTGTCCGTCATGGTGTTCCTGATCTCATACTGTAAGACCAGGTGATCCTTGTAGATGTGCTTGATCACGCTGACGACATATTCGGTCTCGGATTCGGTGAGTTCAACAGGCTGTGATGAGTGCAGCAGTGCTCCATGAGCTTTGAGCTCGGGTACTTGTAACAGCGCTTGTGCATGCTTCTGTGCAGCAGCCAGGGCAGACGCCGCTCCATCCGCCGTGCCATTGACTTGCGGACCTTTTTTAGGTCCTGTGCTGGGCGCCTTAAGGGTGGGAGTAGCCGATGTCAATTTCTTTGTCCTCTCTTCGGCCAGAGCCTGCTCGTGGCTGACGACAGGGATGCTCGACATGTCAAACGCTGCGGCGAATGTTTGTTTGTCATCAGCCGTCACATACATGACAAGCTGGTGCTCGAATGTCGACAGTGAATACATGGAATCTGAACATCATCAGCCGGACGGTCTACATCATGCCGAATTCGGGACAAGCTTACCATTCTTGATAAAGCGATTTGCCATCTCGTCTTCTTCGCTCATGAGCCTCAAATTCAGAGCCGCACGATCTCGCACTTCATCATCGGTGTCATCGAGACACCTGGTTAGTAAGACGGTCACGCTGCGTTTTACATCGGGATCCTTCTGTCCAACGCCAAATTTGGCGAGAGCAGTGACAGCAGCAGCTCTGACCAAAGCATTTTCGAGGACGACTCGATTGTAGATATATCGGATATACTTGGTCGGGTGGGGCGTCTTTGGGCCCTCCACTCCAAGCAAATGTAAGATTCGTACAGCAAGCTTGGTGAATTCGCAATCCTCGATGAATTCGCATAGATGGGCGAGCGCTGTCACTTATTAGTATTTGACTGCAACATAGGAATTGAAGGCGACCCACCGTCCTCCTTACTCCCAGGCACAAATTTGATCAGGTCGAACATGCTTTCAACGACAGCCCTCTTGAATTCGTAACCTCCTTCATCGCGGAGGATCCCACTTAGGAATGTAAGCATAGCGGCCTGCTTATTGGGGAATTTCAAGCAAAGGGTCCGGATTGCCTCGACAATGGTGATCTTGAATTCGTCCGTGATGTCACCCATGAATGTTGATATTTGCTTCATCAATCGGTCAACACTGCCTTCATTGCCAGTCTTCAGAAGCGTCGTAATTGCAAAAGTTGCGATAGAGCGATTCGAGTTGGAGATGAGAGTTTCAATATCGGGATTGCAAGACTGGACTGCGGTTGGTTTAAAAGTGGCAACATTGTGGAGGATGCGAATGGCGGCGAATTTGGTGACAGCCCGCGGGGAGGTAAGGAATAGTTGTAGGGTGTGGATGGCTTGAGTGATCTCCGAGTCGGAGACGTCGCGTACATTGCAAATTGCTTTGGCTGCTTCGAAATTGACCATTTCTGCCTTGTGCCGGAGCCAACTGTCCAAGAGTTGCATCATGGGTTTCCTCAGACCAGCATCATCTTCTATAAGCTTTGCGGCAAGCCTCACGAGCATAATGATACCAGCCGGACTCTTGACCACACCCGGCGCACCATATTGCTGGACCATCTTGACCAATGCCATCCGATCATGCGACCTCATCTGGTAGAGAAGACCGATAGCATGGTACTGGTTCATGTAGTGGGTGCTCGGTTGTAGGGCATGGTTGGATGCAGATGTTGAGAATCCGAGGGAAAACCCGCCTCCACCCTTTGAGGATGCGGCCTCTTGTGTCTCGCTCTGCCATCTTCTGACAATGTCTTTGGCAATCGGTAACAGATGATACGAAGAGACCAGGGCTGCGGATGAGACTGAAGGATTCTTGTCGACGATTGCTGTCTTTATTGGCCGTTCAATGGCTTGCACCGTCGTTGCCTGCGTTTCATTAGGCCACGACTGGAGGCAGGATGGTCATGCTTACGTCTATTATCCTGCACAAGGCTCTTATGGCATTGGCCTTGTACAGAACATCCCCACCCACGCCGGTGTCTTTGATGATGCTTTGGGTCATCATTATGACGTCTGAGGCCGAGCTCGCGAGCTCCTTGAAGACAAGATACATCATCTGCCGCAACGCAGGGTCTTTATTTTGGAAGAGCTTGGAAATTCCGAAGAACAGATCGGTCGCTTCGTTCTCGGGAAAGGACTCCCCGGTGAACAGCAGCAAGGCGATTTTGGTGAGAAGTATGCGACATCTTCGGGGCGAGATGGGCGAGTAGTTGAACAATCGAGCTGATAGCGATTCTCGTTAGCTGAAAAGGACAGTGTCCTCGTCGGTTTGCACACCCACCCTCTTGAAAGACAGCCGTCCTGTCCACCTTGAGGACGGCCCCATCGGCGTCCTCATCCTTTTTCCCGTAACTCATTCTGTTGGTTTGGGAGGCTCTCGAGGCCTGGAACCCGGGTCCTTGAGCCTCGCAAGCCCCCTGTTACCTTTCACCCTTTGCTGCTACCAGCTGAATCTCGGGGCGTACATTCGACCTGTTTCGCGAAGATCGTAGGATGAGAGTTGTGTCTGTCTGATCTCGTTGCACCTTGGAGCATTGAGCGTGAAAATTGATGCCAATTAATGCGCATTCCTTTGACTGCCTATCTTTCGTCGTCGTGTTTCTAGCGAAATTCGTGGGTCTTGCATCAGCCCTACCTTTTTGGTCTTTGCCAAGACAATTCCTGTAGTATCTCAAATGCGCGATACAGGATGAGGACTACAACTACATATCCTTGGTTGGATCTCAATTTGTGCTGCTCTTCTATCTACAATTTGCTGGGAACACTTAAGGGGCATCACTGCGGAAGCTGGAAGATGAAATTGAAAAATTCAGAAAGATGACGGCTTGCAATCAATCACGGGTGCCTACAAGAAATCTTCGAGTGGATGGAAATGTCAAGTCCCACAGTTAAAAACATTCAAGGCACCAATCTTGCACTCACTCCAGCTCCCAACGATAATCATGGACATGCCAGTCAACGCCCCTGTGGACGATCCCAACGCTGATACTGAATGGTAGCCACAATTGTCATCATCTCACCAATCCTACTAATCAATTTCAGGAATGATATACTGCGCAAGCATGGGGTTATACCCGAGAAGCCTCCTTCACCGACCCCCATGATCCAGGAAGCACTACGGGAGGCGCAGAAAGAAGCACATGAGAACAGGCTAGAGGACAAGGATCTCGATGAGCTCAATGATCTTGAGGACGAGGAGGATGAGGCTTTCCTTGATCAATATCGGTATCTGGCATTCCGATGAAAGTGCATGGAATCGCGTTGATCTGGAGACATAGGCAACAACGTCTGGCAGAGCTGTCTGAGGTTTCGAATGCTAGTATCTTCAATCAAGTCTACCACCTGCAAAAGCCGGACTACTCCAAGGATGTCACCGAAGCCTCACACAATGCCTTCGTATTCGTCCATCTAACATCTTCGCTGGGCACCAACATCGAGTCTCGAATCTTGACCGAATTGTGGCGAGAGATGGCCCGCAAATTTGGGGATATCAAATTCTGTGAGATCAAGGCCGACATGTGCATCGAGTATTACCCGGAGAAAAATACCCCCACGATTCTAATCTACAAAGACGCAGATATCAAGAGACAGATCGTCACACTCATCGAGTTGGGGGGAGCCAGGACATCGATGAAGGGTATGGTGTCGAGCCGACGAGCCCCTGATCAGCCGGCTTTGGACATTCCAGACTAATTGATGGCGCAGATCTGGAGGTACTCCTCGTTGAGGTTGGTGCGATCAAGCCAAAGGACCACCGCATCGTGCATAGCATCAGTCGAGCAGAGGATGTGCCATACAACAGTATTCGCTCCGGCAAAATGTTCTCCAACAGCGCGGGCACGGCCAATGAAGACGACGATTGGGAATGAAACGGCTTAAAAAAGCAATGGACCTGCACCAATCAAGGGGGCGAGAAGTTTAAGCGGTCAAGATCCCCACATCGTGCCAACCAACCTTGAAAATCGCTGCGCCATCGCACATGGCAAAATGGCACCACCATCAGCCTAAAGAGGGATGGCGCCAGTGTTCGTAATCCGTACCTTTCTCTAATTCCACTACTTCAAACAGCTAAGAAGCCCCACCGCTTCGACGAGCAACATATGTGCTTCGACCGATGGCGAGTTCCGTCACATGGGAGGCTTCAAGATCGCTTCAGTCAGCATGCAGCAGGAAGGGCCCCGGGCATCTATGTTCACCGACTTTTACTGGCTCATCAGCGAGGCTCTGCAAAAGGGTGGTATGCAGGATCGAAGCCTTTGATACACCAATAGTGTGGCACATCTACCAGACCACTACGCACCCTGCAGCTGCCTGCCGCTCAACCAGGGAAAGCTTCTGCATCCTCTCGTGGCAAGTGGGGGGGTGGAGACAAATTCGTTCGGGATTAGTAGGGTCGCAATGCGCGTCCCTAAGACTAATCTTTCCAGCGCTGTGTCACGACCGCGGGTGCTACTGAATGATGATACCAGTCAGCGACTAAGCCCTCTGAAATTTCCCATAACTATGGGCTTTTGAAGTACACGGTACAGATTGTTCGAGATCTTGGATATTAAGTTCCGACTGCTCGGCAGGCTTTCGGCTTGCAGAAGCCGTACTGTAAAAGCGCAAGTACAGGCGCCAGTATCTACGTCCGCCCGTAGCTTGGCTGAGACTGAAAGGTTGTTCCACTCCTCTTTCCGGGTTATACATATGCCAAGTCAAAAGTGCTCCAGCAGCTCCAAGTACTTTGCTGGTCGATGCAGAGTAGCTACAGGGGAACAAGTGAGAGGTACTCTTGGAGAGAAGCCGACGTGTTGTTCTGCCACTCGTGGGCCGGTCGTGGGAAGTCAAGTCACTTTGGGCACAGTAACCAGTCAAGCAAGGGTGGAGAGGAGCTAGCGATGGAAGATGGCGTGTGGATGGTGTGGTAGGTGTTGGTAAGGTTGGATAAGGGTGAAACAACGTTTGAACGATGACAGTTGACAAGCTTGACTACACGGGCCATACGAGTCAGCAGTCAGTACTGTACAGACTGTCTATTGTCCGCAGACCAGTAGTATCCCGTGTTGGATGACGAGTTTCCACCCTCTACCCTCCTTACACACCTAGGTTCTTACTCCCACCAGTCCCACCACCCCCTTGTAGGCTTGTACAGTGGTACCAGCCATCTACCACGCGCCATTCAAAGCTAATGCTTTGCCCCACGCAGCGGCTGACACCTCACCCTGACGAATTTGCGGGCCAAGCTTAAATATGCAGTGTGATTCCTCTTCCTCCAGGATGGAGCTTCATGCAGGCTGAAGACGAGCTGTCACAGTAGAGTAGCACTCCAAGTGATCCTTCAAGCTTCATCCTTTGATCAAAGACTCGCTCGCTACTCCTCCTCAACTTCGCTCTTTCAAAGCTAGTATATTAGCAATTCCTCGAGGATAATTATTCAGCATCATGGACTATTCCTACTATGCCCCGCAGGCCCCCGCCTATCCATTCTTTGATCTGCCAGACAAGCAGGCCAGCCACCATTTCGATCCGCAGAGCAATGTACACCAAGATCCGCTTGTAAGTCATGGCGAGCAAGGTTTGGGATGGGACAGCTCGCTAAATCCTTGAGTATAGAGTACCTTTACTGACCCCAGCACCTTCTCCTACTTTGACCAAAATGTCGCGTTCAACGACCCTTCAGCAATGATGGGCCCGGCCCAGTCACCACCTGCATCATTACACAGAGGGCAGTCCTTCTCGCAAGCACTGCCTTATGAAGGATCGGGCTCGATTTCTAATGAGGTTCTGCCTGATACCGAGTTTGGGGAGCAAGCGATGAGCCGCAGCAGCGACGGGGATGACGACAAGGATAATTTGACACCGGCGCAAAGCAGACGGAAGGCACAGAACCGAGCAGCGTGCGTACACAGCCTTACCTGCGCAAACACAAAAACACATCAGACTGACTTACCACTTGCGCAGACAACGAGCATTCCGAGAGCGCAAAGAACGGCATGTGAAAGATTTGGAAATCAAGCTCAAATCGATAGAAGCGCAGTCCACAGACCTACTTTCCGACAACGAGCGACTGAGACGCGAGCTTGATCGGCTTGCCACCCAGAACGAGATCCTGCGAGCGACCAGCACGCCCAAGAGACTGCCTGGACAAGCACATCTGGAGGGCAGCCACAAGTCAAGGCGGGCGACCGAACCAGAGGCGGTCACGGCGGGGCCGATGGTGTATTCGCCCAAGACCTTCAATGCGGCATTTGCGCAGGATCATGGGCTTGATAGCAACGAGCCGGTCTCGCATCGGATCGGGGTCTCCTCTTCAACGGGCGAAAGATTATTGGCGACAGGGGCGGCGTGGGATTTGATCCAGGGTCATGAGCTGTATAGGCAAGGGATGGTGGATCTGGGAGAGGTTATTGATCGCCTGAGAGAGAAGGCGATATGTGATGGTGTGGGGCCTGCATTCGCAGAGACGGATGTGCTCCAGGCAATTCAGGAGAGCGTGGGTGTGTCTGGGGACGAGTTGATCTGACCGGGGGACATGCTTTGACCAAAGGGGTTTTCTTGGAATGGGATGGTATTTAGCAGGGTGTTCCGCGAAGCTCGCTATTGGATGTACAATGTACGTAGCTGGTGATATGTATCGTGAATTGAGTAATTGAAACAATGCTTATTCCGTGTTGTCACTCCTCAGTGACTCAAACTACAAAATGATGATTCCATGTGCGTCATACTTAGGCCCCACGATCTATTTCTTCCCACATCCAATTCTTCTTCTGTATTTTCCACAGCCAACATGTCAACACAAGGGGAGGCAAATCTCCCAGAGAGGCCAAAGGAAGAGGCTGCTACCGAGACAGGTGCACCCAGCAAGAATGCGTTGAAAAAGGCAGCCAAGGAGAAGGAAAAAGCAGAGAAAGCGGCCAAAAGACTGGCGGAGGAAGAAGCAGCAAAGGTCAAAGCTGACGCCAATGACACCTCCAAGCATCTCTATGGTCCTCTCTTGACATCTTCTCCCCGACTATCAAAGAACTTCTGCCCCAGCCTCAAGGATCTGGAAGGAAGCAGTGAAAGTGAAGAGGTGACTGTTCAAGCCAGAGTCTACAATGCCCGCGTCCAGTCCGCCAAACTCGCCTTCCTCGTCTTGCGGCAACAGGAACATACGATTCAGGTCGTCATTGCAGAAGGAGGCCAACATGGCATCTCGCGGCAAATGGTCAAATTCTGTGGGGGCATCAACACCGAATCCTATGTTCGAGTCACTGGCCAAGTCAAACCACCCAAAGAACCAGTCCACTCCACCACCATTTCAAACCTAGAGCTCCATGTCGAATCCCTCTATGTCATCTCCTCGGCAGAAGAGCAACTCCCTCTCCAAGTCAAGGACTGCCTTAAACCGCCTTCCACCAAGGAAGAAGGGGACCAGGATGCCACCTCGACAGACACCAACGACCCCAATTCCAGCCTCAAAACCCGCCTGGATAGCAAAGTCCTCGCCACTCGCGCCCCTGCCACCAACGCCATCTTCCAGCTCCAATCCGAGATCTGCGCCATCTTCTCCGCTTACATGATCTCCCACAACTTCACCATGATCCAACCCTCCTACCTCGCCGGTGCCGCCACCGAGGGCGGCTCAGGCGTCTTCGAAGTCGCCTACTTCGACCGCAAAGCCTACCTGACCCAATCCCCGCAATTCTTCAAGCAAATGGCCATCGCCGGCGACCTGGGCCCCGTCTACAGCATCGGCCCCGTCTTCCGCGCCGAGAATTCCAACACCAAACGCCACCTGACCGAGTTCACCGGCCTGGACTTCGAGATGCCCATCCGCGAGCACTACCACGAAGTCCTCTCCTTCGGCGAAGACCTGATGCTGCACCTCCTCCACCAGCTCGCTACCAACCCCAAATGCCAATACCTCACCTCCATCATCCGCGCCGCCGGCTACCCGGACGCCGGCAACTTCAAACTGCCCTCTGCCGCCAAGGAGGGCGACGACCCTCCCAAAGCCACCCGCATCACCTTCGCGGAAGCCAAAACCCTCCTCAAGGAATCCGGCTACGACATCGGCCGGGACCCGCACGCCGACATCGACACCGCACAGGAGAAAGCCCTGGGCGAGCTCGTCGCGGCCAAGTACGCCACCGATTTCTTCACCGTGGACCAATACCCGCTATCCCTCCGCCCCTTCTACACGCACCCGTCCCCCCACGACCCCTCCTTATCGAACTCCTACGACTTCTTCATGCGCGGCCAGGAGATCATGAGTGGCGCCCAGCGGATCCACGAGCTGCCCATGCTGCGCGAGATGATGCGGTCGAAAGGGGTGGATCCGGATGATCCGGGCTTCAAGGATTATGAGGACGCGTTCCGGTATGGATGCCCTATGCATGGCGGGGGCGGACTGGGGTTGAATCGGATTCTGCAGTTTTGGTTGGGGTTGAATAATATTCGGGAGGCTACCCTGTTTCCCAGGGATCCGGTAAGGCTTGGGCCGTGAGGAGGGAGGCTGAGGAGGAAATGGGGGGGAATACAAGGTAGGCGAGGATGATGGCTGGAGGAGAGCCGTAGCCGAGTCGAATGTTGTACATGTTGAAAAACGCCAGGAAGTGCAGAACGAGGGAATATCATTGAAAGCACTCTCGCGCACGCATTTGCCTCAAAACGGCGAGGAAAATTCTGCCAGATCGGAAGACAAGACCAATAAGCCTGAAAAGGATTCCCATTATGACTCTTCTTCTGTCGAACATCCCTGTTTCCCAATTCTTTTTCTTTCGATCCAAGATTATCATTACTGTTACCAAATATACACTCCCCTCAAATATGTACGCTGCCCGATATATACAACCCTCTTTCCCCTTCCCCTTTGCCCTCTTCACCCTCTTCCC
>MSTJ01000202.1:0-26608 GCA_001956345.1 Ramalina peruviana | reverse complement strand
GGGGGCATGGTTAGGAGATGAACTTGTATGGTAGGAGTGTGGAGGAGTAGTTCAGTAGCTATGACGTCCGCATGGTGAATGCTTGGTAAATATTTAGGATGCTACTTGTAGAGTAGGCAGGGGAGCATTGGAGGAAAGCTCTCAYTGCCGAGGTACTTCCCTAATCGAGACTAGGAGAGATATATTGTCTGGAGATGCATTCATTTTGCAACCTGACTACCGAGCTGTCTGGGTGCATTTTTCCCATCTGTAGGATGTCATGACATTATCTAAGCAGAGCTATGTACAGCTAGCAGATACATGCTCGAGAAAGGAGGAGGTTGTCAGGTGTTCTCAAGTCTCTCAAATTAAAGCCACAGCAAGGAAAAGCCTCGAGGTTCAGCGAGTATCATCCTACCACCTTCCTGAACTTCCTCAATTTATGGGAACCCGCTCCTTCGGAGACGCTGGAGATGCTCGAGCTGTAAGATGTCATTTTCCATCCGTTTCTGAGACCTCTTATGAAGAGACAATGACAGCGTGATTCGCGCTTCACTCACATCAGTATGTTTCAATTCCCAGAGGATTTCGCTTGCATTTGCTGTGATTGTGTATGGTGCAAAGGCGAATCGCCTTCGAGTGTTCTTCGCCTGAAYTGCCAAATTTAAGCTGCGTCACTGTCACGAGGTACAAGGTTTCGTAGCGAGAGGTCGTAGACTACGTCTTCGATTTTCTTGACCTGTGGATAGTCAGAAGCAAAATCCTATCCGCTGGAATATTAGACAAACCTGATACTTGATACTATCGACTCGACGCCTAAGAGAATCGTTCTTGAGGTTCAAGAGTTGGAAGCCAGCATGAAGATCCTTCACCAGGAGTCAGGGAAATTGACATATCAGCATACT
Source organism: Ramalina peruviana (assembly GCA_001956345.1). NCBI lineage: Eukaryota > Fungi > Ascomycota > Lecanoromycetes > Lecanorales > Ramalinaceae > Ramalina > Ramalina peruviana. The sequence continues at coordinate 25,724 of MSTJ01000202.1, read as the reverse complement.
TGCAAAAGATGAATGGTGGATACCTTGACAAATTTGCTGATCTGGATAGGCCGCTTGTAGTCGCCTAAGGTGACCGCGTTCAATGCTAGACGAGACAGCTCCTCGGACATRTTGACTAAGCCATGGAGATATTCTTCGATCGTGATATGAAAGGCATCTTCATTCTTCAGATTCACAGGGACTATATCGATCAACAAGRTATGGGAGGTATAGAATTCAATGGCAGGCCTACCGCTATAAAAATCCCCGACTTTCTCAAGAGTGATCAAGGTACCGTGGSATATCCAATGACACATTATAAGACCGAAGCACTTCGCGACATCAATCGCAAGCAACTAGAAGAGRTTGGGATCTGACAAACGGCATTCTGCATTTCACGCGTCCACATCATGTTATACTTCCAATAAGGATGGCCAGAAATGGTTTGCTTCAATTTTTGAACACAGTCATTTTGAAGCTGCATCGAGTCAAGCGTTTGTCGGAGAATTGGCGAGTCTGCCATCAGTCAACTGTTGACCTCGTAAATTGTTTCGTCTATCTCGTCCAACCTTCTGGACGCAATGTTGAGTGCACATAAGATAAGTGGGACAATGTCTGTCTTTCTGTGGTAATTTAGAAAATACAAAGCACACATATGGAAACAAATTCCTGACGCGTTCTTTCCCAGACGGTCATGATATCACGTATCTCTTGACGGAGTTGGGAGTCTTCATCAATCTTCTCCTGCAATTGCTGGAAAAGCGTAGGATCAATCGCACTTTGTGGCGAAGAGCTTGCCATCACGAACAGATGGAGAATCGACTATTTACGTATCTCACTGAAAGCAAARATCTGTTTTCTTTCAATGCTTCAGGAGCTCGACGATAAAGAACGGATTTAGAACATGARAGCAMACATACCAGTGCTGTATTTGAGGACTTGATACTGTGTCGTCATATCAACGTCAATCCAGCGCTAGGTCTAAGCGAGCCGTAATCGATAAGCAATATTCACACCAAATCGTCGACCGCGAGCCTTCCACTTTCCCCATCCAAACCCAAGAACAGAGGCGTAGGATATAGACTTCTTTGCGTCCTCCTCCATACCAACATCTTCCGTAATGGCACCAGCTACCGTACGTCTTCACAGTCTAGGCGCTGAGTATCCCCAACCTCATCTCACGTGGGGCAAAAAACTGACAATCCACTTTCTTCCCCAGAAAACCCAGCGCACGGGCGCCCTCCGCACCGCCGGCGGCAAGAACCAAAAGGGCGGCAAGATCACGAAGAAGTTCATCATCAACGCGGCGCAGCCGGCCTCGGACAAGATCTTCGACATGGCCGCGTTCGAGAAGTTCCTGCACGACAAGATCAAGGTGGATAAYCGGGTCGGCAAYYTGGGGGAGATCGTGAAGATCAACAGCCYGGGGGATGGCAARATCGAGGTGGTGGCSCATACGGAGTTCTCGGGGAGGTATTTGAAGTATTTGTAAGTTCCGTKTCTGGCATGAGGAGGTGGTTGAAGTGRGTCCAGGGGGGGGGGGGGGGGGGAACAAAWTTCTGGGAGRGAAGCTGATCTGGGAATGTGCAAACAGGACGAAGAARTTCCTCAAGAAGCAGCAGCTGCGGGATTGGCTGCGTGTGGTCTCGGTCAGCCCGGGAGTGTACGAGCTGAGGTTCTTCAATGTGGTGAACGAGGAAGGGGATGACGATGACGAGTGATTTGAGCTCTACTTCATACTAGCAACTCTCCGCCATGAGCCAGCATCAATCGAAGGGAATCCGCCGCAGAGTCTCCCTCTCCCCTTTCCTCCTTTCTTCTTGACCCGCAGCTAGCGTGCTAGGGATCTTGATGCCACAGCAATCCCCCCATCCAGTATCATCCCGATGCACATGCCCTACATCGCCGTCTTTATGTATACCAAGCTGGCCCCCCTCCTTCTCCTCGCTCTCGGGCGCCAAACCCGTCTCCTCTTCCYTACTCATCCCCTCCACGGCCGGCACCAACGCCCCAAACAAGAAATGCTGCATGACGGGCAACTTGCCCAGCACCTCCTTGACAAACATCCTCCTCATCCCCTGCTCCACCTTCTCCCAATTCTTSGCTCCCGAGATATCGTCCAGCATCGGCTGCGTCCATTTCAAGCCCTTGACGGTCTTGGACGCCTCGGTGAAGCGGACCATGTCGAGGTACATGAATTCATCCCCTTCCTCCTCCATAATCAGCTCGTTGTGTATACTCCGCGGCGTGAGGTAAGGGTGATGTGACAGCTGCGACGCCCCGAACAGGAAGGGAAGGAATTGATAGTCATCGAGACCCCAGACGCCGTGGGAGCCGGCGGGCTCGAGGTAGTATGTGCTCTGCACCCGTCGCATGAGCTGGATGTATCTGGGGAACACCACGAGGGCGAGGGCGGGGAATGTGGATGCCGGGAGCAGACCGAGGCGGTTCAGGGTGAGCAGCCAGATGATGAAGTTGAGCTCGTGCCCGGATCCGTAGTCGATCCGCTGCCGGTTGCCAAAGGATTGGTTGAGGTATTTGGAGACTTCCTCGATCGCGGCGGGGTTCGATAGGCCCAGGTCGTGGTGCCATGATGAGCTGGAGGCTGATACGGCATCTACAAAGGAGCGAAAGGCCGGGTTACCGAAGCGAGAACCCGCTTGGTCTTCTGGTGGGTTACTGAGTATGAGGCTTTCTATCGCGTCCAAGGTGTTGAGTAGCTTGGTGATGACGGGGTCGATAGGTGCCTGTGAGATGGAGGAGATCTTCTTCTTTGCGACGGAGTCGGAAAGCGAGAAGACGAAGGAGGTGATGAGATCGCGGGTAGGAGATGCGAGGAATAGCTCGTGATCGTGTGATGTCAATATCCTTCTCTCTGGCTGGGTGAAAGCTATAGTCTGCGCATCCGGAGGTGGTGGTAGCTGTTTGGCTTCTGGGATGGGCTGAGGGTTCTGTGGAGGAGACCGTTTCTTGCGGGGGACGAGAGGAGGGAGTTTGTGCGAAAGGTCTGCTCCACACGTAGACTGACTGCCCAGGAGGCTGACCTTTGGCTCTACTGCTGTAGACATGTTTGCTGATTTTGTAGGATACCTAGATGAGGAAAGAAGTTGAAGCCATGTCAACATATGCGGARTTGCGGATTCAGCAGCCCGGGTGGGGCGCCCGGGGCGGGGAGAACCGAGAACTTCAGGGGTMCGGGGTGCCCCCCCCACAAGCCCACCTCTACAGGCCGACATGCGTTCTGCTTTTCTGTTTACGGTCCCTCACAACAATAAGCACAGGACAAGAGATGACGGTCGAAGAGTCACAGGAACTCTTCCCTCTTCTTCGAGCAGACGGGTCGGCCTCATACAACGCCAACGGCTACAGCGTCATATGCGGGGTGAACGGCCCCGTGGAGGTTCAACGGCGCGATGAGCTACCAGAGGAAGCGGCCATAGATGTCACTATTCGCCCTGCAGCAGGGGTGGGAGGCGTGTTGCCCTTCGATATCTGAAGCAGTATCATGGTCAAGGAGAACGTCCGCTGATTCTTATTCTAGGGGTACGCGAACGACATCTCGAATCCATCCTCCACTCCACCCTCCGCCAAGTCATCCTCGTCTCAGCTCACCCTCGAACTCTGATCCAGATTACGTTGCAGATTGTGGCGAGTCAAGAGGATGAGACCTCCATGATGGGGCTTCCACAAGCTGCCTCGGTGAGCTCAACTTGATCTCTGGGTAGTTCAGGTCAGAAACGCTGATTGGCCGGCCTGTCCAGAACATTGATGTTCTCCCCGTTCTGATACAGACGGCGATACTTGCACTCTTGACGACCTCGATCCCTCTCGTCATGACCGTTACGGCTGTCCTGATGTGCATTGATGAAGATGGTGCTATACTATCGAACCCAGATRCYAAGGCTTTGAGATTGGCGGACTCTGTCCATGTATTGGCATTCTCTTCGCTTGGGAAGATGATTTTGGCTCAAAGTGAAGGRRGTTTCAGCATSAACGAKTKGGAGAAGGTGCATGACAGCGCCCGGCAGATCTGCCTTGGACCCCGTTCMGCACAAGATCTCGGYGACGATGTTTCGATGACATCTGAACAGGAGGAAAGCTTACAAGAGAAGCTCCGAAATGCTGTTGAGAGGAAGGTGAGCCAAGAACAAGCATGGAAGACGGAAGGCGAGTGAACAAGCTATCTGGTCCAAAAGCTTTGCATGTTCCCCTTTGATCTAGTGCTCGAAGATACCCCTTRTAGTTGTCTGAATCTAGAGTGGCCGAACGTTTTTTCAGGTCTTTGCAAAGCACATCGATCCCTTCTGCGCTAGTAAAGATATTTGGACGAGTCTTGTTTTGCAATAGCTAATGGGCGCCTAATTCCCTAAAGTCGATCCGCTTTAGGATTCCCATAAGATGATATCTCCTGAAAAATGTGAGGATATAGACGCCTTCGCTTTATGCAATCAGATTTCCGCCGAGCAACTCCCCAACGCCAACGCTTTGATGAGGCATTTTCCAGTGCAAATGTCATAAAATTACATTGTCGAGCAACGAGCCAGCAATCAGTAACGAGTGGGCGGACTTCCAGGCGGACGGCTTGGAGGGATCCTGCCGCCGTAGCTCTGGTCGAATTGAGGCGAGCCGGAGATGGACCCGTCAAGGCTCTGGATCCCAGGACTGACCAAGATCTTGTATTTGGCCGTGTTTCTCACATCGCCGGGTTTGAAGCCGCCCTCCAGTTCGGCAGCTTTCTGGCTTCCCATTCGTTTGGAAGCCAAGGATTGTTTGAGACTTGGGGGCCGTGGCCGATCAATGATTCTCCGATGGTCCTCGGCCGCAGTCTTTGGCACAGCTGGATACAGCACCGAAGCCGGTGCTCGTGGCGSCGTGCGCATCTCGGCCACCGGAGAGAGGGCATGCCTTWGTTGCGGCAATGGTGGGATTGGCTCGAGCTCATCACCTTCTTCAAAGGTCGTTATGTCTGAACCTTCCGAAAAACATGTATGACTGCTGTGCGTGCTTACATTCCTCCGGGGGCGTCTTTGGCTGTGSGAGCGATCGATGGATTCAAGATAATGTTGATCCACTGKGGGCGGAGGTGGATGTGTTCGTGGCAGGCTGGGCTGTTGCGTCCTCAATGATACCGTATGCGTTGGTTGATGAGTGGAAGGTCGGTATTCGTGGGATGGTGTTCGTTGAGCAGGAACCAACGGCTCGGGAATCATCGGAACACCTCGGTAGGAGGCCGTCCGTGGCTCGTAGAAAGGATCAGACAGGCTTCGTTGCCTTGAATCTCCTTGTAAGTCTGCCTGGCTCGTATCATGCGAGCTAGGAAAGTTGGGTCCATTCATTGGTGGGGATCTTCCAGGCTCGTAAGCTTGGATCGGATTCGCATAATTGTGACTGGTTTTCTGATTGCTCCTCGGTCCAGTGACTGGCGTACGARGCTTTGGAGGAAAGATGGTGTAGCTCTGTCGACGTGGCTTTTCAGGAAGCAGTCGCGATGTAATCCGAGGACTCCTAGGTGTCATTGGGGAAGGTTCTTCCGCGAGCGATGGCGATCTGTTCGAATTCGCAGCAAGTCCTACATTGTGAGTCTCTGCGTGAGTAGTCTGGACCCATGCTGGAGCACCACCATGACTTGATCGAGTAGCCCGACCTCGAGTAGCGAAATCTCTAGCCGCAATTGCTTGCATGTCAGGTGTACTTTCGCGGGTATCCACTACCTTGTCGCCAATCATCGAGGTATCGCTATTGCGTCTTCGGGCCTTTCTGCGTCTGAAAAAGACGAGTAAAAGACAGAGTCCGGCGGCCACAAAAGCAGCTCCTACTGAAGCAACAATGATACCAGCGATTTGAGGCTTGGTCAGGACAGGGGCTGCTGCTGCCGTATTACTGGGAGCGGCGGCGGTGTCGGTCGATGAGGGTTCTTGGGCGGTGCGAGCGGGACTGCTAGGCGCCCCGGATGCTACTTGTGAGCTAGTAGTGGTGGTTGAAGGAGCTGTTGTTGCTGAAGCCATCAGTCCGGTGTGAGAGGTTTGATTCTGCTCCATCTTCGAACTCGTCCTGGATGCGGACGTTCCCAGGCCCAAGTCAGTTGATGAAGCGAAAGCGGGTGAAGACGGGGATGGGAGTGCAGTCGAGAGTGATGGGATCGTGGATGAGGTCGCGGCGACTGTAGCAGAGGCTGATGGAGCCGTATACGAAGGGTCAAGTGCGCCAGTGGGAGCAGACGGCCAGTTCGCGGTCAAGGTCGAGTGGGTATTTGGAAGCGCGCCAGGAATCTTCTGACAGATGTCGTATACGGCGTATCGGYACATGTCGTCCTGCTCCAAGCACTGTGCGACYAAGCACGTCAATGCGCCTTCTCCAAGGGTATATCCGTCGGTGCTTGAGCTTTGGCAAAGACAATTGAAATTTTGAGGGCTGCAAAGGTTGGTAGGGTAATTGACGGCAACGAAGTTTTGAAGGCATGATATTGCACAAGAAGGAACGWTCCTTGTGATGTCTGGCGACAATGAGGTTGTAGGAAGCGGTCCAGCGCGAGCGAGTAGCATTGGCATTGAAAAGAAGAGCGGCCAAATGAAAAAGGCCATCGCTATGCTGAAGAAAGTCTGCAGTCATGGTCAGCTGAAAATCTACCTTGATTACCCAKACGAGGTGATRATCAGCAAGGATTTTGATTGACGGTAGGAAAGGACCCGTGAAAAGGAGCATCATATGTATCTCCATCGATTGCAAGGCTTGAGAGTGGTGCAGCTGGGCTGTGCTCCTTGTCATGCAGAACGATGGAGAGGGCGCTTGGCTTGACTCACCAAACAATGCGGCTCTTTCTGAAGACATGAAGCCCRACTTCTTGTGTGGTGTACATGCAGAAAGGGGGACTGAAGAGGAACGCGATGAATGATGTTCGTGGAGCAGAAATGACAATGGGATACATCAATCAATAAGARAAATAGAAAAAGATGTCAATTGAACCAAACCACAATACTCATCACTCGATCCACGGGGCCTTGAATATATTTCATCGCTCGTGAAAGCAGAGCCAAGATAGAAWACGCCATGAGAGCAACGATAATCACATTAAGCATGCTATGCTAAGCATGGAACGGCGGACATTGAGCCATTGATAGAACAGTAGATAAGCGCTTTCCTGGATGAGGAAGCAAGGCTTCTCAGGGAGTAGTGCCGCCTTCATGCTTGAGATGGCGCGCGCGAGGTCCTCTCCCTGAGGGGATGTTGCGGCGTCAACGAGCAGAGTGAAAGAATCGCTGACTGGACAATGTCTTGGATGTCTGGCCGATGCGGGCGGTTACTAAAAACAGATCGACAGGGGAGGCTAGTCCTGTTTGGGGGGAGGCTTTGCTCGTTGACATAGCATCTATTCCGGGTGAACCATTAACACTATACAAAGATCTCTGCATATCGTATGCATACCGTGAGATCGCGAGAATCGAATGCATGTATTTTRACATCTTTGCTCCGAGCACACTGCTGTTRATCACATGCGTGGAACCATGCACGGTCGCGAAAATAAAGCCACTTGAGGCTCTACGGAAAGATTATCCCAATCCTCGAGCGAGACATCACCAAATCTAGCGCAGCGGCATGCATGTCATGCAATGAATACGGCCTTGAATCGTAGTGCTTTGAGCATACGTATTAGATTCGTCGATCCCGATCAGAATTGGCTGCTATTGTACACTGCCGCTATGACTCAAGACTTCGGAAGCAATGAAAAAAGGGTGGAATGCATTCTCTTTCCTGTTGAAAGCCAAGATAACCAGCGGATCCCAGCTGGTGTGCCTGCATGTCACACATGAAGCATACCGTATGTCCGTCCGTGGCGTTGTGCAGAGGTAGGTTTTGCCGGTCGTCGAGAGTGCTGCGCAAGAAGAATAGATGCCGAGAAGACCAATGACACCTGGGTATTATGATACTGAAGACGTGACGCGCTCAAGGAATCGTGCTGTGGGCAAAAGAGTGTAATGGAATGGGCTAGTATTTGAGAATGATATACCTAGTAGAGCATTAGCATGTGCGATACGCAAGGCTTCGTCTCCGGGGCAGTGCTGGCTCTGGCCGACGATATGTCTGTACGTACAAGGCGTGGATAATACCCGGAATGTAGCCAAGAATGGTGAGAAGGATGTTGATCAGGAAGTCGGCATTGCAGCCACGCTCCAGGAACACACCCAGAGGGGGGAGGATAATGGCAAGAATGATCTTGCAAATATCACTGTAGTTGCCAAAGGTCAGCGCATATCTTTTCAGCCTTCATGCTCAAGCCTTCGGAGACCGTTACGCAATGCGCGCAATGRCGGAACTTCGCGGGATGCGTTGGGACATCGTAAGGTTTAGAACGTGGACATACCTTGCAGTGAAAGCCATGATGTTGATAAAGGTTGAMTTGGAAACTTGAAGAGTGYTTGAGCTGGAATGCTTGRAGTATGTCTGTAAGAGTCGAAATGTGGTGAAATGCAAGAAGCTGGACCGAGATGGAGCTGGGGAAATTAGGTCATTTGATTCAGCTTATATTTCCATCGGCGACAACATTAACCGCCAAGGCAGCGTGACGTGTTTGCCAAGTTTTGGGTGCCTGTGGCGGATCAGCCACAGGCACAGCCTTRTGAGCATCTACTTGGTACGTCCCCGGGTCAGTGCTAGGGAGTGAGTTCGTTCGTCGTAACTCGTCGAGTTGCTATTTCCAGCTCATCCTCATCCGGCTTCCGTCTTTTCTTTTCCGTCAGGGTCCAAGTAGGCTTCCGTCTCAGCCTCCTCATATTCGCCGATCAAGTCACTAACGACTGCGCGTGCTTCATCGAATTCGCCAAAACCATCGGCAAAGGGTGCCGTCTTCTTGTACCCATCYAGATACGCATTGCGTTTCCTCATTTTGTCRTAATTKACCACTATTCGTTTGAAGAGGGTCGCGATCGACGTATTGTTTGCAAGCATCAAGCCTGACACGCGATGTGTGTTTTGAAGATAGGGKGATTTTTTGGTCAATGCCACCTGTATGGACGCAGGACCCCAGGGAATGAAGGTGGCAAATTGCCGCTCCCTGATCCTCAACAGAGACTTGTGTACCTGCACTTGTTGAGCAATACCGCAAGCGGAGCCACGGGAAATACGTACCTCGGTCGGATCTGCTTCGCCCTGAATGATATTCAGGATACTGATATAGCAACTTGTCCTRCTCGGTGTCGTTGARACCATGCGATTCTTCGGTTGCAGCAACCTGCGCATGACTTCCAAGACRGTAGTCTTCCGGACTGTCTTTGCCTGTTCCACATTGTCGCCTGTGAAGGGGGTATATGAGGTCATCAAGAAGTGGCAGCGAGGCGTCGGAATGAGCGCGGCCACAATGCCAACCAAATCGTTATGCATGTACCCCGGATAGCGCAGCGTCGTGGTGCTGGCAGACATGACTGTCGAGACCAATTGATTGGTTTGCTGGAATGAAGGCTCCTGCACATGAAGTCTGTCTGTCGCGATTCTCGATAAAGCCCCATTGTCGAGCACGACCACCGAGTCTGCGTTCTGTGTAAGTCTTCTCATGGCTAATATGCTATTGTAAGGGTTGACCACAACATCATCGTTGTGGGTATCTGGAAAGACGGAGTATGTCTGGATGATCTTTTTGGGAAATCGGTCGTTCATGCGCTCGAGGATATAGCTGCCCAGACCGGAGCCTGTACCTCCAGCGATTGAGTGCAGGAGCATGAAGCCTTCAAGAGAGTCGCTGCCATCCGCTTCTCGATCTATCATATCRAAAATCTCTTCTTGAACCCCTTCTCCAGCTGAGTAACCGCTGCCCCAGTTGTTTGCAGCGCCGCTACCTTGAGAGCCAACGAAGAAGTTTTCCGGGTTGTAGATGTTCTTGTATGGACCGTTTTGTATTCCATGAAGGACCTGGGAAGGGACGTGTCAGTCTTCTCCAAGCATGCCCGTCAAGTGAAGTGAATGCTCGTGCTAGCAGAACGTACCCGTGGTTCTAGGTCGACAAGGATTGCTCTTGGGATATAACGGGTATCATCGCTCTGATAGAAGAAGACGTCCTTTCGATCGCCGCCTTCGGTCGCGAAGTCTTCGAGGTTTCCGTCCTGGTTGATGCCATGCTCGAGGCACARTTGTTGCCAGAATTGACTTCCGACTGCAGTATTGTCATGTCAGCGGCTGCAACTTTCTCCTGACGCGTTTCTCCAAGAGCGACTCACTGCTGTTACCACACTGCCCCGCTTGTATTGTGATAATTTCTCTGTTTTAATATGAGAAACAGCAATTATCATCATTCATAGGGGGATTACCTGGGCATCTTTGTCAATCTAACAAAGTGCACGCACACGGCGCAAATCAAGCAAACAGCGATCTCGAAAGCTAAACGCGCATGAGGGGCAACAGCGAGAATGGCGCGAACCACGCGGGGCCGCCCTTTTGGCCTAAACTTAGTCCTAGCTTGTTTGATTGCTGACACAAATCACTAGTTTTTCACTGCATTATCACTGCTTCAACCAATGCCTGAAAGCTAGAAAGGTAAGCCCAGTCACTCCGAGAACGACATGGCTTTCGACAAGATCGCCCTCATCGGTGGCACCGGCGCCCTGGGCTCCCACATCCTCCACGCTCTCCTCTCCACCTTCGCCCCTTCTTCAATCATACTCCTCACCCGCCAATCCAGCAAACCTCCCACCGTCCCCTCCGGCGTCACGATCATCCCCCTCCCCTCCTATACCGACTCCTCTGCCGTCAYCYYCGCTCTCAAGGGYTGCGACGTCGTCATCTCCGCCCTCGGCACCAAAGCCCTCTCGCTGGAGCCCCAACTCGTGGACTCCGCCATCGCAGCAGGGGTCCGCCGTTTCGTCCCGAGCGAATTCACCAAGGACGTCACCGAGACCGAATACCGCCGGACGGCGAAAGCSGATCTCGCGCTGCACCGGATCCGATGGGCCGACGAGCGGGCCCGGATCGCCGAGGARGGSAAGATCGAGTTCACGACGTTTGTGACGGGGCCYCTGATCGATGCCTCCTTCCAGGAAGCAGATTTCTGGCCCTTTGATTTCCAGARCAAGCGCGCCATCCTCTACGGCGGGGGCGGGGGCAAGCGGACGGGCTGTTCCATGGAGTTCACGGGCCAGTGCGTGGCCGCGGCGCTGAGGATGCCGGAGTCGCGGACGAAGAATCAGAGGATCAGGATCGCGGAGACGGAGTGGACGGGGAGACAGTTGTTGGATTGTCTGGAGGCTGCCACGGGTGGGGGGGAATGGGAGACTGAGATCAAACCGCTGAGCGATTTGACAAAGCAAGAGGAGGAGGATCTGCGGAACGAAAATATGGGGAGGGCGTATACGGATTTCGTGGTCAGGGGCGACTTTGATGATAGTCCGAGCGGATACTTGCCYGATGGGTTGGAATGGGGTAAYGATGGGGAGGTTGAGATCACGAGGAAGTCTTTGCAACGGATCGTCGAAGAGGTTGTAAGGCTCGARTCAAAAACGCATTCGTGATGGTTGTATGTGCGGACAGACCAGGAAGCGGCCAAATCGGCTCGTGTCTCCAAACGCTACGTGACCACTTTCTATGTTCGAGTGAATCTGTTACCCTCATTCGCTGTCAAGCGACAGGGGCCTCGACGCAAGACGAAGTGAAGTTTGGTGAACGTGCGGTGCAAGTAAATGAAACTTCAATTCGTCATCATTTCACGCTCTGCTATATGGCAAAAKAGAGAAGCTCAAGCTTAAGCTCCCAAGACTAGCCAAACGCCAAAGCAATGTGCATTACAACCAGCTCGCTTGCAGCAAATAAGGAGAGCCAAGAAAGCAACATTCAGGCATCCCCWGTCACACATCTCAATATGCAAGGCCACTTTCTCACCGCAAACTCCCCGTCATGATCTCGAACGGCTGGCCGCTCCAACACTCACAACGCGGGTACTTGTCTTCCTCACCCCGCCCGGCTTGACTTCTCTACTATCACCGCTTCGCCGTCCTGGACCGATCCGCATCTTTGCAACGCCCAACGTGCCACTGCCGCTACCGCTTTTGACAGGTGCCGGAGCCTTTGGTCTTGACGGCTTGTCAGATGGGTTCTCGTCATGAATCTTCCAATTCTCCACATCGACATCAGAGACGATGTCTTCGAGGGGTTCGTTTGGGTCCGCATAGCTGTACCGTGTGCTGGTGGTGGTCGTCGTGTAGCTGACAGCCCGTCTCTTCTCACTCGCCGTTGGTGAGCCGGCGTTGTTTATCCTTGCTTGGACCCGCAATTCCCACTCCTCTTCGTTCTCGCCTGCAACATGACCGGGATGCTGTCGATGGCTCTGTGTCTCGGCTGATTGATCGCATGCACTGTTCGGAATTGGCTGACCTGTAAGCGAGGCCGAGGGTACGCGCGAATATGGATGATGACGAGCTTCTGTTTTCCCGCCCTTTCTTGGCTGGCCCGGAGTTGGTGCTGGGAGATTTTCGTCCACCACGGTTGCGTTGATTGCCGTACCATTGTGCGTGATTTCGCCCAGGGCCGATCGCTTTCCRGACTGACTGCTYGGATGTGGCGGTGTTGCGGTCTGCCCATTGCTCACATGACGTTGTCTTGCGGATTTGGTTGGGGTAGCAGGTAGGTAGGCTGCGAGTTTGGCTTTCATCTTATCTTCGAACCACCACTCACGGAATTGGCCCTGATTGAGATGCAACCAATGCTGTTGAGGACCCACAACCATACCGGGGCGCATAAACCTCATATATGCAATGATCTCATTGGCCGTGAACCCATGTCTATAGATCAGGTAGGCCCCTATCAGACAGCCAGTTCGGCCAAGGCCAGCCTTGCAGTGAACGGCAATCGACTTATTTCTCACGGTGATCATATCATGCGCCAATCTTATGAACTTTTTGACCATATGCAGTGGTGGACAGGTGCCGTCGTCAAAAATCATGTCGAGGTGRTTGATGCCAAGGGCATTAAAGTATGAGGGTGAGTAAAGCTGAGAATTGAGGCGRACAACAAGACCAACATTGCGCTTGCGAAAATGCGATAAGACGTTTCTGAATGGACTCGAAAGATTCCGGTTCTGCTTGATTGCGGATGTATTGGATGGCAGGCTTGCATAAAGCTCRGTGTCGGTGGGTATGGTCTGAATCAATTCGTGCTGAGGAGAGGCGAGTGCGACAAARCTCGGTGTGATCCAATTGAARTCGCCCTGATCGACACGCTCATATCTCTCGTATCTGCATACYCGTCAGAAAGATGTGCCTGCACTGGTTGAGATGCTCTCACTCATCAATCTTGAACCCGTCGAAKGAGCAMAGATTCTCCTGTTTCGCTCTCCAGACTCCATAGAGAACGTCTTGAATGCTGATGCTGAAGTCGGCTTGGCTGTAGCCAGCGTCSCGGAAAGGCATCAGTGGCGGCTCAGCTTGAGCGATTGGAGCCAGTGCYAGATGCGGGGGCCATTCTTGGACAAGGACCATGTAGCATGCTAAGAGGCAGGCCGCATTGGCTCGGCTCCTCGAGTCTGGCTTGCTCCATAGRACGACTGCTCTATCCTCGTTTGTGGGGTCTGCAAGGAGGAAGTTGAGCAGATATGAGAAGCGATAGACGTGTCCGATGTGCAAGGGACCGAAGTCGGCGTGGAAGCGATTGTACGGGAGCGCATGGTCGACTGTAAAGTAGAATGGAGGGTGAACAGTAGGCCCGGGAGTGTTTTTGGACGTCCGGTGAGGAGACTTGGATGATCGTTTCGTGGGTGAGTGCGAAGGCTTGGAAGGATAAGGGAACGGCGTGTCTTCGGTTGGCGGATGCGTATACGCTGCGAGATAGATCCGATCTGCAAGGCGAATCCACCTGTGTCAGCGACCAAATCCTCGCATGATGACCGGCTGCCACAGCCGCGATCACTGACTTTGTATGTATTCGATGATCTGCCCGTAATGAGCGAGAGGGGGTGMAGCTGCAGCTGCCGTTGCAGCATTGGGCAGGGACATCTCAGTCGAGGCAAGAGCGACCTTCAAGCTCCAAAATCTGTATGGATGAGGATGCTCGCGATCGGAATCACCACTCCTCTGCTGCTGTACGTGTTGGCAGGAGCAGCTTGAGTCCAGAAACTTGAACAATGCTCGGTCTCAGCTGTTTACTCCATGCTTCCTCCGCAGGTACGATGTGAGATGCGCTTCTCGCTCCTTTTATCTGCGATCTCGACAGAAAGGGACCGAAGACCACAGCACGATAGATCAATATGGCTTCGCTAAGTATGTTTTGATGATCTTCTGATGATGTCTCGCCCGTTTAGCTCTTTACCGTTTCTCGGGAAAGCATGCCCATGCGGGAAGAAAACAGTCTAGCTTCAACAGGCAAAGCCTAGTCGTTGGCGGGGCAACGGGAACAAGCTCATCGGTAGAATATCTTTCACACTCATAGTTCCTCTATACGACGAAGCCTTCTGCGTGCCTAAATTGCCTGCCAGTTAGGTACGCTCAGCATTGGGTGAGTCGTCATGGCCGCGAAGGAAATTGACGAGAACTTTCCCTGTTCAATGTCAGCATCAAGTTCCAGCTGCTACCGGATGTGCTGAATTTCTTAGGACAATCTTACTTCCATTGCCTACTCATCGTCTTGCATCTGCTGCTCTCCAATCACTGAGCGTGGATGCCGAGCTGTCACCTCTTGTCCATCGGTCGTTCTCACTTATCAACGAGTGCAGAACCTTGGACAATCCGCGTCATGAGAGTCAATCAACTAATGGCAATCATGACGCTTCATTCGTGTCTGCTCTAGACGAGCCTATCAGGACTGAAGCGACCGTTCTGAAGACAGAGTACAAGGCCACTACGAATAGGATGCTGAGAGTAGCTGTGAATGGCTTCATGGAAAGCTTGGGGCTTGTGTTGAACATCATGGAGGAGCTGGACATTGACGTGCTTGTCTGAGTCCGATCTTCTGTTAGACGGAAGAATCACCAGTCCTTCAATGTGGCAGTAGTCTGAATGAGACGCGATCCCTTCGAATGTAATTCACGATCCGCACTCACTTTCATCATTGCCTCTACCAGCGCGCAACGGTCATCACGGTGCAACTTTCGTTGAAGTTAATTGACCTCTCTGATGGCGCTCCATGGCTTTGCCTGTCTTCGAGAGTGACGCGTACTTTGTTATTCGCAATTGAGGCGTGGTGCCTTCTCCGCTTAGAGTCTCACCTGGTGCACCACTGTTCCCTTTCGTTCGTTCGATGAGGCTAAGAGCCTCCGCAGTTGTGGCTCCCTGAGCCAATTGCTCTGTATAGAGATTCTGGAGGGCCTCATTATCTCTCAGGCTGGAGCTCTCTCTGTGTGCGCGAAGAGCATTCTCCACACCTTTTGCCCTATCAATTTTAGGCGAAGAAAGGTACTTGGTGAGCTGGAAATCACCATCGGCATTCCGGGTCTGTTCAAGTTCTTGTTYGYTGTTAGAATCGTCGTCYGAATSGGTCAACATATATCGGACAGAGGTYCTCYGCTGKTCACGAGCGGCCAGTGACTKAGTGTGCTGAGATTCTTCTCCGATGGCGTTTACGCCTTSGCGTTTCGGGCGATAAGCTGGTTGGGAATTGAAAACTGYTSTTGCAACTTTCTGAGCCCGATAGGTYGCTTCTACCTGCTGAAGGGTTCCATCACTCGCTTTAYCATCAGTTRCATTGTTGTCCATCGAATCTGACTCTAAGGGCAATGCCTCAGCTTCATCATCGCGTCCACCGTSATCTGTTTGCGWTTGTATAGAAAGCACTATRTATGGGGCGTCGAGCTTTGTTGCAACGTCCGAAGTCGCAGCAGGTCTTGTTTYACCCARTCTCTGTTCAGAATCTGGACGTGTACCACTCGTAATCTAGGAGAGCTTAGCTGCACTGCTTACGAGGACGATAAGTGTAAGACATTTAATTACCATGTTCATACCATGTTCAGAGAGCATCCCAAAGTAATTTTTGATCAGCACGTGRTTCGGCGCATTYGCTGGTTGCATTGTGTCCAATGGTACAGGAAAGTCGTCGACGGTCGATGGTACAGAGCCAAATTCGGCCACTGCATTTCTGAGGGCGACTCTGGATGTCGTATTCGCTGGTAAGGACTGATTGTTGCTGGCACCTAAATCAGATGAGTTGAYAAGGTTGTTGACTAAAAAAGTAACAGTATCGCCAGTACGGACAACGTCCTGAAAGAGCTTCATATGAGGTGGATAYTCTTGGTCGCTCTCTGTRTTTCTGTAYGATGATTGATGGCCAGGGATGTCCGGGTCAAGAGCCAAAAGGCCTTGTTTCTCACCCCAGCCGCCTCCGCCACTGAGGACTTTCARCAGTCTTGCCCCTTTGGTCAATTCTGCTTCAAAGTCAAAGTCAGCCTCGACTCTGCGAGGCTTCATCTCATCGCTCTGTGGTCTGAGAAGGGCCCAGACCTCGACCAATCCTCGATCAAGACGACCGTCTCCGATTGCTGAATTGATCGTGGATTCAAGTTCATGAGATGCAGGGCACAAATTGTTATTCTGATCGAATATCTGACGTACGATGTTCCCTACAGCTGCCGCAACATTTCGAGGGGGCGTGATGGGYGTCAGTCGACTCGAAATAGAAGTCCGAAAGTCGRTGTGTTCTGATGATGAAATCTCATTCATGATAACAGTGTGATGCTCYAAGGACCGTTCCCTGGTAGGCTCCATGCCCGACGATTTGGCTGCCACGTCTCTTTTGACGTATCGTCGTATGAAYAGCGTACTGAGCTTATTATTTTGGAAAATCGTGTTAGCTAAGGGCATCTGAATGGTCTGCGACCTTCCATCGAGTCTACCGA
Organism: Ramalina peruviana; assembly: GCA_001956345.1. Taxonomy (NCBI): domain Eukaryota; kingdom Fungi; phylum Ascomycota; class Lecanoromycetes; order Lecanorales; family Ramalinaceae; genus Ramalina; species Ramalina peruviana. The sequence continues at coordinate 8,947 of MSTJ01000202.1, read as the reverse complement.
AGATRAATGAGAGCTTAGACGTCTCCTGYTTGCCCAGGAAGATTGAGTYCGCCTTGCTAGAATTGGGGTRCTCATCCCAAACRTTAGGCGCCAGTTGAGACGAGTCCAACAGGGCAACAGATATTCCTTGCGAGCCTTCGGGGCATTGCTGCCTCGAAATGACGTTTSGATCCAACTCTCCATTGTCTACAGGTGTAGAGGCTGGCGGAAAGGGGRCACGATCAACGACTGCAGCCAAAACATCCACTTCTTGATGWACGTTTGGTTTCAAACACCGCTCGATGATGTGGGGGATGAAGGCAACATCGTCGTTTAGTAGCCTTATATGTGCTGGRGTAACGAGCAGGAGTACAAGTGGAATCTGACCAGTCTGGATTCTCTGCTGGACATTATACTGCCTTGATGGTTGGAGATCCTGTGTGAGTCAGTACAAWTCTGCTGGTTTTAGCTCAATAGAGCTCTGTAAGCCGTAAACGACAGCACTGACATATGCTTTCTCMCTTGAAGAGGTTAAWATGGTCCAGCAGGTAAGTCTCTTTACCACCCTATCCTCGCCGTGCKGGAAGTGGCGATATGCAGCCGAGGTCGTATATTGGWGATTTTGAAGTATTGTAGAACCMCCWTTGAAAGCCAAAGGATTTGCATTACCAGGTCGAACTCGGGTGAATGCCCAGATTCTAGTGCATCGGGGCTGTATATGGATGATCATGAATGATGAGGTCTATGGCGCAAGTCAAAGCCATAGATTAGCCACRACCAGCAACGATGGSRACCATTATTTAAAAGACTATAATCCTGASATATAGATACTCTTTTCACGACGTCGGGCCATGTCGATATTGGAAAGTCCTCAGGATTTTCCAAATGCGGTCAAATGCCTATGCCAGAGCGGCCCGCGTGCTAGTGAGAAWTTTGGCGATTTCGCAACATTGGCTAATCTACGATATCCGCCCGAGGCGGCCTGCAGTCCTCCATCCATCACTGCCCAGTCATCCTCTGAATGTACAACCTTGTGCCGATGAGGCTCTTTCTACCTCAGCGGCGAGCAATTCCGAGCAAAGAGTCAAGATACTCATCATCATATCTCTCCCGAGGTCTACATCTGATCAGGAGCTGAAGACGGCGCAGCAAGTGCTAGATCTAGTGGCAACATGCTAGGGTAGCTGACTGGTTAGCTCGGTTTGAACATGACGGTCTTGCCGATATCATGCTAGGGCTGGTTCTCCCCGTCAACGAACCAATGAATCCTCAAMGATGGCCTGTGTCCCCCATGTTGAAGACGGATGACACGCACGTCGATGTCTCCAATCCGTTTAGCTCGTCAGTATTGCATCTTGGCTGTTTATTGTTCCGACGTGCAGGTGACCATCTGGCAGCAATATCGCCACGCTTGTCGGCACACTGTCCAGGTGGTATGCCGTGAGAATTGAGACAGAAGATTGAAATGTGATTACTCGGGAAAATCAGTCAGACTCTGGCTTATTGAGCAGTCATAGCGTAGACGTAGATCAACTGGTTTCTTTGTTACCCAACAGGTTGGCTGACATGATTGCTCGGTAAGAAAGGCAGGATGCAGCTTTGCAACGCCTTGACAATTGATAACAGCGACAAGCCGGATGAGCGAAAGACAACGTCTCGCGGATAAGTTGCAAGCTGCAACGATTCGCATRGTTCTAACACTTCCCCATGTATTTCCTCATCAGTCTCCAACTCTTTGTCCCATGTCTCTGAMTTAGTTGGKGAATTGTGGGCTGTGGGGCTGGTGGCAGAGCCCCCAGAGAGCTGAGTTTAATTTGCCCAGGCAAGCCAGGGTTCCAGGGATCCCCTCGCTGAGCTAAAATTGCACTTCTGACTTCCCGACGCYTRAAGCAAATTCACCAATCACTCCCTTTCTCCTCTTTTCCCTTTCGTCTCCACCACACCCTCCGCACCCTCCTCCTCAGCCTTTCTACCCTCCTCTACCACAACAACATGCTTCTTTTGTTTTTGGCGTGATATTGACGAGAGCAAGTATCTCATATCGGCCGTCCATTCATTTACTGTTCACTCATTATCGTCACTTTTGCATCTTTCTGCTGCTGCGCGCTCCTTACAACGTTCAATCGTGAGTATTGGGACTCTCTTCCTCAACCTTCGACTGGTCCCTTTTCCTTCATACTAACATCAGCATTTGCAGACACTCCTTCAGCGTTGCTACGTCTTTTGTATCATTTGATTCCTTGACACATACATCGCAACAYCYATCGTCGGTCCGTCCAAGAGACTCATCCTTCCTTGATGCGGTGACTTTCAGCCATTCCCGCCAAGACAACTGTCCTACCAAGGCTTCCAAGGATTCCTCTTCTCTGGTTGAACTCTGGAGAGKTTCACGTTTCACCGGTCGCGCATGGGCATCCGGAGAAAATAACGGTCTGGACTCACCGGTGGAGTCGCTGCATGCCAATCTRACGGGCCTGCGCTGGGGCCTACACCATGGCTGACGTTGTCTCGCCCCAACAATCGTTGACTGATCTCTCGACACCGATGGGACGGAGTACGCCTCAGTATGGCTCTCATAACTTAGAAGTGCCTGGTACAAACCCACTCTCCTCCAATGACGGCTTTCAATTCCCTGCAGGCCCTCTTTCACATCGCCGTGCTCCTTCATCGACCACACTCACAGAGCCTGCCGTGAATCGCCGTATACAGCACAGGCACAGGCCCAGCAAAATCTCCCTTCATGAGATGCCACCCTTCGAATTTGGATCCGGTCCGGGTCAGCTTGCCGAGACCGTCAATTTGGCTCCCTCATCCCATTCTCCCGTCAGGCCGACACCTTTGGCCCCGCTGAATTCGGGGCATCGACGCGGCGGGAGTGAATTCGTTGGTGGCGATATCACCCATGGAGGCCCTGTCCTCGTCAGCATCACGCCAACCTCTGCTGAAGATACGCCTCATCCGCCTCCGAGTCCTCCAAAAGGCCCCCCCACAGCTCGACGTGGCCATGCCCATCGCAGATCCGGCGCTGTCTCACAGAGCGACGTGGGCAAGATCATGTTTCAGGCATCTGATCATCGAGGGGGTAGCGCACCATCAACACCTTCGGAGCCAAACTTTGATCAGAAAAGACCCAGCCCTGAGCGATGGAACTCCCATCCAGGCCCGAATAAGTCTCTCAGTGGCAGCAGTCGGCCTCCTTCCCAGACGACGGAGATAGCCTCGCCACCAAGTCGTTCGAGAGTGGGATTCTCCGACACGCTGGAATACATACCGCGGCCCCTGTCTACGATTTCATCAGAAACTTCTAGCAGCATGTCGACCCTCAGAGCAGCTCATTCGGTGAACGACAGCATCACTTCTGTCGTTAGCGGGTCCACTTCAAGTCCTCCCTCTCTCAAGGAAATTGACAATAATACGTCAGTGCTTGTACCACAAAAGCAAGTCGGYCGGCCAACCACTTCTGCTGGCCTTCCTCTGGACCATGATAGCCTTCATGTAATGGACGGAGAATCGCAGGAGGTTGTCCCATCTGTTTCAMTGGAACCTCAATCCGGGAGCGGCATTTTGAAAKGCGCAAATGAGCAGGTTTCCGCGCACACTGGCGAATTAGACAGCATCGATTCATGCGATCCTTCACAGGAGCATTCTGTCCCCGTTCCAGACACCTCTATCTCGGCCAATCAGTTGCGTGCTACATCCTCGGAACCAAGCCTCGAAATATCAAGACCACGGACGTCYCCGGAATCAACTCATGTCAAACGGCAACACAAGGTCAAGAGCTGGGCAGAATCGATTTTGCATAGAAAAGAGAGGAATCCTGTAGTGTCTGATGGCGATCTTATTGAGCGTCRCTCGGAAGCTTCTCATGAAGATGAGCCAGACTTGGCCTTTTCCCTCGATGATGTGAACTTTGACGACGACACTACWATGATAATCGAAGAACCARCAACCGCTTACTCCAAGGATACGTCATCGCAGCAAGGAGCCCTGRATCAGTCATTCGAAAACCGCGGTGAYCCCTCCGAAGCCAATTCCTTTAGTCCCACAATTGATCTCGATGCTGCTTTTAGCTTCTCGGGTGGTTCGACCTCGACTGCATTTCTTGTGGATTCCACGAGCAGACTATSTGGGCCAAAACGTCGCTTACACAGTAGTGGTGAGATGGGTGATTTTTCAGGTCCCGGAGGACATTACCGCCGAAGAGCAGAGAGCGCCCCAGAAATGGARCCTTTTGATCTTGGTGTACATGGCGCAAGCCGATCAGCCGTGAATCATGCGGTGGACGAGGCCATCGAAGAGGAGGATGAAGACTATGACCAGGTTGACCATCGTCCCACAATAGCCGGTTTGGGGGTCAAGGTTGTCGAGTCAGAAGACGAAGGCTCGGAGCCAATTCRGCGTCGGCGATCTGCTGGCTTAAATACTGCCAGCCGGTATCGAGGAGTCGGAAGTACCCCAACACCTCCGAATGAACTAGCTCCAGTTCCCGTGGAGATCGTCGAAGCTGAGGAAGAGCCTCGTTTTTCCGTCCTCACGAAATCATCTGATGATTCCACTGTTACYCCAACCCTATCCCGCGATCCCCTGTCGCCCCGACCGGCATCAGCACCCTTGGATTTCGCGGTCCAAACCCCAAGCTTGACCTACGGCTCCACCCCCGAGACCCCTTCGGCCGTGTCCTCCGCCGACTATACCAGGACCACGTTCGACCCTCGCGACGTCCCTCGTCTACATACGGCACACTCGTCCATAACAGACCGTGTCACCTTGAATTCTTCCAGAGCTGGAGATCAGAGCGGAGGTTCCATGGACGACGTACCTTCGCTCATCAGCAGTACCTCAACGATGATCAGCGGCCACCCGATGCGTTTCTCGAGCTCCAGCAACGTAGCCTCTTCAGCTGAACGGTCAGCATCTCTATCAGCGGCTGTCCCACCTAGGACGAGGCCCGGTAGCTCCAGCAAACGATCCAGCCTTGCCAGTCTCTCAAGGCTTGTTGGAGGGCCCTACAACCGGAGCAAATTGAACATAGCGGAGACTCTGCCTCCAGATAGTCCGGAGAAGACGGAGAAGAAAAAACGACATCGGATTAGTCGAGTGATGACATTCTGGAAGTCGAAGGAGAAGTCATGACTCTTTGGAATCGTCTAGCTCTRTCTACCTCMCRARATCAGACTCTTTCCGACACAACATTTCTACTCTCACTTATGAAGGCTTCTCGAGCGAGTGCGACTCTACATGAAGCCAAAGTGTGGGTGATGAACCATCCAAGCTTCCTCTACTCCCCTGGACTGTAGTGGMCYCTCCACATCRMAGAAGCYTTTGATCTCTTTTCAAAACCCATCTTTTTCACGAATATCTTCGAGCTTGGTCTCACGATCACGACACTTTTGCTCCCCAGGTGCATCTACCGTGGGGATTTGTTTTCAGCGGGCGTGGATGCAACAGGATCTGAAGGGGCATTTCGCCAAGGGTGTTAGCAGCCTTTGATTTGGAAGCCAGCTGCTGTCGGCGAGGCATGAAATGTAGGGAGGATAGCCATTTGAAACAAAAAGAAAGGGCCAGGTTTTAGTTATGCTACTTACACACGAGCGGTGGTTCGAAAAGCCACTCAATTCTACAAGCTCTGTTGACGACCGACACGGATCTCTATAATTCCTTGGACGTTTTCATTGCTCGTGATAATGTTGCTTCTCTAGAAAGCCACCATGAGGGCACCATATTCCGACCACCTCCGCAAAGCGCACACTGATCATGTCCAGGCATACTCACATGTCAGTACAGCTGGCTTCAGTCCAAGGCACATCCTGGATCCTTCCCCTTCTGCGGACTGTCTCGCTCACCACCAACATGCCCAAYCTCGCTGGTGCCAGCTCCTCCGCCAGTCTCAAGCGGCCCAATGAGATCCCCTTCATCAATCGGATCGGCATCAATATCCCACTGCTCCTCCTGCCTCTCCAACCCCTCCTCCTCATCCTSCCCCTCATCACCAAGCTTCCACCCCTCTTCCTCCTCCTCCCCAATCTCCCCCGCATTGACCCGGCTCCCAAAGCCGCCCTGCACCGCGCCACGGGTGTTCCACCTCAGCGCCCTCCGCACGCTCTCGAACCATTCCCCGCCCGTGCCGCCCTCGCCCACCACGGTGGGGAAGGGGTAYCTCCCCACCTCGACGCGGACCTCGTCGCCCCGCCGCAGCTCCACGCGGCCTTTGCCGTCGAAACTCGCGTAGGCGCCRCCGCGGCTGTGTTTCGGCACSACSAGCCGGAGGAGGAGGGTATCGCTCAGGACCATCGGGCGGAAAGACAGCGTGTGTGGGCATATCGGGGTCAGCAGGATCCCYGGGATGGAAGGGTGCGTGAGCGGACCGCCCGCYGAGAGGGAGTAGGCCGTCGAGCCTGTTGGGGTGGAGATGATGACGCCGTCCGCTTGGATGATGGTGAGGAGGTGGGTGTCGCCGTAGAGTTCGAGATTGGAGACGTAGGGGCTGGGCCCGCGGTCGAGGACGAGTTCGTTGAGGACTTCGAAGGTGGATTCGGGGGTCAGGGATGGGGGGGAGGGGGAGGTCATGGAGAGGGCTGTTGATGTGGTGCTCGAGGGGGCAGTGGTCGCGGTTGAGGAGGTGGAGATTGATGGTGGGGCCGAGGCGGAGGAGATGGATTGACGGGCAGAGGAGAGATTGCTGCTGTTGCTGGTTTTGGAGGATCTTCGATTCTGGCTGGGCTGGGCGCGGTAGATGGTGCAGGTGAAGCGCATGCGCATGTTGACCCGCATGCCTGCGCCTTCCATGATGCGATCTAGAGTAGGCTTGTAATTGGCGAAGGCGAAGTTGGTCAGGAAGCCCAGGGAGCCCAGCGAAAAGCTMAGGATGGGAGGGACGATGCGTTGGAAGAGCCAAGAGGTGTAGAGGACGGTGCCGTCACCGCCGAGGGTGAGGACGAGATCGAATCTTTCAGGAGAKGTCATGCACATGTCTGGCGTCCAATATCGCAGCATGGGCTCAAAGCGAGGGTTGCTAGCGAGCAGACYAGGTGCATCGAAACGCTTGGAGTTTCGGAGYTTTGCGTCGACATAGACACAGACGCCCACCTCTGARCTATAGCGTGGCTTACTCAGGAGCCATTGGGTCAAYTCTCTTGTCAGAAAGACTAGGTAGTTGTCCCKGGCTTTCGTCACAATCATGATGTTTCTGACCGCACGCTTGATTGGGCGCCGCTGAAGCTGTTTTGATATCTCCCTGACACTAGTAGCCGTCTGCATTAGGCGGGATGTTGACATRTTRTCATCACCTTCRGCGGCTACTTCTTCAAGCACCCGGTCAACGTTGACAGCATCCTCGAAACGTTGGTGGAAGAAGCAGGGCGTGTGCAGGAAGCGKGCAGCAAAAGACGGTGGAGGGTTCGGTCCTTCAAGTGAGCTGCGCTCTTGGCGCAGACTTTCCTGTGAGCTTCTTGATGCTARAGTGCGAAGCATACTTCTATGTGGGGAGATGGGTGTCGTAGGCTTTATTCCAGCCCCAAGGAATGCCTTTGRCGATGGTACACTTCGTGGGGGTGATGATGGCGGGAGTTTGAGGACTTCTTGCAGAGGGTTCCCTGTCTTTGCTGTTGGCGTAAGGCTTTGAAGATCTTCAGACATTGTAGTCACATCATTTGTATTCAACGGGTCGAGGTGCGTTCGGTAGTCGCGAAGCAGGGTGCTTCCCAGAGTAGAGGATCTTCGAGGAATCGGTTTGGGCGGATTTTCGTCAGGCTTGTACGACTCCACACCGGACTCTGTCTTACTCGAGCTGTCCGCCATATTGCCAAAGATTTGACCCGAGCTTCACGAGATTCTTAAATTACTTAGATCACCAAGCTGCGAACAAGCAATGGGAAATAGGACCCTCTGCCATCCTCACGCATGCCACGTATGCTGACTTTATCAGCTGCAAGCAGCCAAATGTCGAGTCGTGTGTCTGCCGAAGCAGACTGTGGGATGCCTGATAGACATGCTACGAGCCGGAGCAAGACCGAAACAAAGCCGTTAGAGCCGTGGTGGTGCTGGGCCGTGAGGAGCGCAATGATGTTGCGAAGGGGGATTACCAATCGGAGTTTAACAAGGACCGTCGCGCGTCTGCGCTTCTCTCAATTCCGTCAACGATGACTTCATCGACGAGTGCGAGTGCTGCCCATTGCTTCCATGTACTTGTAGCATTTGCAGTCTGCGTTCTGTATTCGTGTCATCATCTTTTCCATCCCGACATTCCTATCATGCCACCCAAGCCGAAGCTCAATGTCCAGTCCTTTCCTCGTCCGCCCCTACTTGAGCGCATTCCTCATCACATTGTCATCAAGCACAATGACCAGACATTGGCCGACACTAAAGACGCGTATTGGGCACTAGAGACCCATCACCCTCCTACATACTACCTGCCCCCCTCGTGCTTCGCCGTCGCACGAAATAAGTCCTCCCACACGTCCTTCTGTGAATGGAAAGGTCAAGCTACATATTGGCAATTGCCMCTTCCTGGGACAAGTGAAGTCGTCAAGGATAAGGCGTGGTCGTACGAGTCGCCTACCAAGGGTTTTGAGCCGATCAAGGGATACCTGAGCCTCTACGCCAATGCGCCATGGGACTGCTTCGTCGATGGAGAAAAGGTTGAACCGCAAGCGGGCGATTTCTACGGTGGTTGGGTGACAAGCCAGATTGAAGGCAAAATCAAGGGCGGACCTGGCACCTGGGGCTGGTGATTGGAATCGGAAACGTCTCTTGGGAGATGTAGGGTTCAAGTGTGAAGCAGGGAGAGCAAAAGTATTCGATGAGATCCTCTGCCAAAAGCCGAGCGAGTTCATTTCAGGATCAACGACCTGCAATCGACGATGTTCCGGGTCTCCTTCGGGGGAGGTCAGCCACCCATCTTATCAAATATTCCCCATCCGTCATCCAGCATCAAATCATCAGTCGTTCAATCTTATCCTTCAACTGTCGG
>MSTJ01000201.1:0-26632 GCA_001956345.1 Ramalina peruviana | reverse complement strand
TGTTGGTGATGTTGGTGGTTGTGGGTTGGGTGTTTGTACAAGTTTTGGAGGGGCTCAGGTGTAGGTGTTGAATGGGAGAGGTTTGGGTGGAGGCGGAGGGAGGATGATGGAGTGGATGTTGGGGGAGTGTTGTGGACGAGCCATGTTTGCTTTAGGCTGCAGGTTTCTCGCAAGGGTGTTGTTGGGTGAATGGAGAAGGTGCCTAATTATCTTTCATTCCGAGAGAGTTGCCATTTGTTGCCGTTTGATCGTTCATTGTTTGGTGGCTTGGACGTTAGTCAAGGGCAAATGATGTTGGGGGAAGAATCACTATCAATGGATTTACGAGGCCATGATGCGCCTAAGCTTTACAAGAAGTCTGCTCAGTACTGATGCAATTAAGATGGATCGAACACTTAATGGCAGCTTCGGTATGATATGATTATTTGGTCTAAATCGTCTTAAGGATGGAAGATCTATCACTTGATGTAGAAGTGCTCCCCAACCTCCATCACTTCCACTTCATCCCCTACTCTCAGGACCTTTTGCCCTTCCACGGCAGGTACCATCATCATGCCCAAGCACGCGGATGTCGGACAACCCTCATCAATCTTCCGATGCCTCATCATGGCCTTGTTGGGCTCCACCGCATCTTTTTTCCCAGTGTCTTGGTCCACATTTGGCAACAAGCATCTTGATGTCCGGTTGGACACGTAGTATGTCGCGCCTCCAATGTTGACCATCTTCCATTCATCCTCGGCATAGGCACCGCCTCCTACAACGATCATGTTCGGCCGATAATTTCGCACACTGAGCAAGGGGGACCCAGGCTCAAGGTTCTTGGCAACCTCCCGCACGCTCGCCAGGTTCATGATGTGGAGAGGATATGAGTCCTGGAAGCCAACGACTGGCTGATAGCCCATCACTTCCTTGGTCGGAGCATTGCGGAAGACTTGACGTGGTGCTGAAGGGTCGGACCGCAAGAGCGCGAAGGGTTTGGTCATGTCGAAGGTGAAGCCTGGGTTGCGATGCCCGGCTTTGGAGACGAAAGGGGGGTTTTGGCGCTTGCACTCGAGATCGAGGTACTGCAAGAGGTCCTTGATCCAACCTGCTGATTGCGTCGAGCCTTCTCTCGTCGAGGCAACCCTCAAGGCAGACGCCTGGTTCTTCCAAATTGTCATGTCTGTGAATTCCATACCATGACGCTTGATCTGATCTTCAGTAGGGTCGAAGGGTAATTTCACCGACATCTCCATCCGGTGCCCCAGAAGCCGCTGGAGGAGTGGCCAAGCCGACAAGCGGGGCCACTTGATCACCAGCACGCCTTTACTCAGGACGTTCGGGTGATCCTCCTCATAGTCCTCGGAAGATGGGTCCGGCACCCATATCTCAGTCTTGACTTTGGCCAGCGCTGGTATCTGGCGTTGCGTCAAGAAGCTCCATCCCATGTTCGCAGGCTTCTCCTGTGATTTTTCGCGATTGGTGTAGTGCGCAAAAGAGAAGAGACGGTCGTGTTGCATGCCCAGACCAGTGATGTAACTCTTGCCCAGCTCCACACCTTTACAGCTCTTCACTGGGTATATCCACAGGCTCTTCACGGTCCATTTTCCTCCTTGCTCCTTCTGTGCAGCGCCGTCATAGTTGGGGGCGTGTTCGTCGGCAATGTTGCTCTTGGAGTCGAGTCCAAGCTTCCGGCAAGCAGCCACGCCTTTGGGCCTGCGTTGGTAGAGACGGGCAAGGCCAGTAGCAAGGATAGCAATAAGGACGGGGATGAAGTACATGGCAAATCTTTGAGTCAAGTGTAAGAGGGGATCTGAAGCCATGGTCTGATGAAGATGGAGGACCTCAAGGGATGAAAGATATCTATGAGGGATATTTATTTACGGGTTGAACAAAGGGAATGTGTCACCATGGTTGGATTGTGAACATGGCTAACGGTGTTTTCAGCGTCTTTGTTGTGTCGGGCCTCAGCCGGCGACTTTTGGCCATTGACGATTATACGTCTTGACACAAACTTGGGGTAGTGTACTGGACATACTAAATATGCCAAATACAATGAACACGCGTGTCAAAAACGATCCCAAACGCAATGATTCTTGCATAATAGAGGGCACGAAGTGTTTGGAGGCATTGTGAAAGATGACCTTGGCTAGAGGACCGATATATCTTTGCTAGGCGACATTCGGTTTCAGTCATACACAGCAGACAGCCAAGACAGCATTTGGGAGGCGATTCTAGTAAGTCATCTATTAGAGCCCACGTGTGGAAGGGAGATCTTAGAGGCCAAGGCTAGTGAGACCCAGATTTGTAAGAGGCTAGAATCGGACTGAATGGTCTCAATATCTGCTTTGAGTAAATCAGGCCATCCCGTGACCGGACCATCTGATGAGCCTCTTCAGAAAGATCTTGGCGCAAGAAAGGACGATGGTGCCATTCTGACACGCCAGATGATAATTGGTATCATCACATCTTCCATTCTGATATCTCATCCGCCAGATGTATACAACTCCCATCTAGAACACCAATGCCGCCCCCTTTGTCTTCTTGTCACCGCTAGAAAGAACCACATGTCAGCAAACCTCTTGATTTGCAGTCCCATTGCTCTTTCTCTCCTCCTCAAACGATGAAGGGAGTACACATCCAAACGTACCCAAGCTCGAAGTGCTTGCACCTCTTCAACGCCAATTGACTCTTGGTCTTGCATTTCACACATTCCAGCCGCAGCACCACCTTCTTCGTCGTTTTGGCTTTCTTGTGGAACACCGGTTTCGTCTGGCCACCGTACCCAGATTGCTTGCGATCGTAACGGCGTTTGCCCTGCGCGAAGAGGGAGGCCTGGTGCAGATGGAGGTATTAGCCCCGCCATTTTGAGCGTGATGTCCTAGAAGCTTTCATGAGCGGGATGAGGGGGAGTGTGTGGCCGTACCTTGCCGGCCTTGTATTGTGTGACTTTGTGTTGGGTATGTGACTTGCAGTCCTGGTGCATGTTAGTGTCGTGGGAGTCAAGAAAGACAATCGAATCAAGTACTTTGCCGCGGCAGTACGTCCGCCTCGTCTTGGGAATGTTGACCTAAAAAGAGCTCAGCGGTTGTCTTCCGGAAGAGCACAATAGCCGTACCATGATGGCAGCTACGTCGTGCGCAGTGTTTGATGATGATGATGTTGTTGGGGACGATGAGGTCCCGAGGTCGCCGTTGTTGTGCGGTCTTGGCGGCATGGTGGTGCGGCTATACTTCGGATCAGGCTAGCCGTTTATGGACTGGCTTTAACCTCTTCCTCATCTTTGAGCCATTGAAGACTTGCGGTCGACAGTGATAGCAGTGGGACTCGCCCAGATCTACGACCTTATTTCTCTTTTTCAGGCGTAACGGATCAAATCATGGACTTCGACAGTTAGATTCAATCACATGACCTTGAGCAATGGCGGATGCGGATGTTCACAACTACTCATCCTCTTCCTCTTCACCTCGTACGTTGAGCAAATACTAAGTAGAGCAAAGAATTGGGTGCTGATATCGGAAGATCGCCTGCCAACCCTATCTGCTTCTCAGGCGTTGCAGAACCTCTCATCAACTCCTGCAAGGCCAATCTCCACAGGACTGCCAGTGCTTGATGCATATTTGCAGGGTGTTGAGGTTTCAGGCAGTCAGGATGGGCCTAGCTCTGGGGGTGTCACTCGTGGCGAGGTTACAGAAGTCAATGGATCCCCTCAATGTCCCTGAGCTTTACTGAAGTCTAAATTTCATCAGGTGTTCGGCCCACCAGGTGTCGGCAAGACTGCGTTTGCGTATGTCATCGCCGATCACTGCAGTCTAGAAACGGCGCAATCAGTCCTGTAGACTTGCAAGGTACCTGCTAACCGATGTAGAATGCAGATAGCCTCTAACGCGTTACGGGCAGGCAGCTCCGTTGTGTGGGTAGGTACGCCGCTTGATCTCAACTGCAGACTCTTTGCACCAGCGCGGTCGCTCGCTAACAACGTACCCAGACACAACTTCTGCCCTTGTTCATTGTAGGCTGAGGGACATGTTGGAAAGTTCGAACGATGCATCCCGGACCCCTGAATCTTCTGCCCAGTCTGACCTGCTGGCTGCAGAGAAGCAAATAGAGAACCTGACGCACTTTGCACTGCCTACGCTGGCTCACTTGATGGCCCTGCTTGCGCACCCTTCCGACTCTTTTCCTCCAAGCAATACGAGCCTTCTCGTGGTGGACAACATTTCAACTCTCTTCGCCTTGGCATTTCCTAAGCTTATCGAGGACGCACACAAGCAACATCATCCACCCGCGAGGAAATATGACGCATCTCAATTCGCGTCAGGCAGAAGATGGGCCGTCATGGCCGATTTGATCTCTCGAATGGGAAGACTGGCAGTGACCCGAAACATTGCTGTACTTCTCCTTGGGCAAACGACGACAAGGGTACGGTCAGATACTGGGGCTGTCTTGTGTCCTGCTATTTCTGGCACCGGTTGGGACGGAGGCATTAATAGCCGAATCGTCCTCTATCGCGACTGGCTTTACCTATCCAAAGACTCATCCAGCCAAGCTGAGCATTGTCCTGGCGTACGATTCGCGAGGATAATGAAAGCCAAGGGAATTACCTATGAGGACCTTGGAAGAACAGCAGCATTTACCATCAAGCAGGTAATTGATTACGTGCAAGAACACAGATCTGAAATATTATCCCGCACTGACAAATCACAGGGCGGGCTACAACAGGTCAAACTTGATAGGTCACAGCTAAGATATCAGATCACTGCTGAGACCATGGCAACGAACCCGAAGCGCAAACGAGATGAGATTGCCGACAGCGAAAGCGAAGATGAAGATGCAAGATCCGATCGAGAGTTTGGCTGGGGAGCAGAAGATGAGACAATGCAGGCCGAACAACTCCTTGGATAGGAGAATCATCTATGCGTACCGTTGAGGAAGTCAATCCAGACGACTATCATGCACGCGATAATCAGCTGCGAAGATTTCCTGCAAGCCGGCAACATTCAAGACACTCAACAAGACGCAGAACGCTCGAACCACCATCACACGGCTGGTTCTGGCCGTCAGTCGAGCACTTTTCTCTTCCTCTTTGGCCAAATGGCCTAATCTCTCGACTCCTTCCACGTGTCTTACCTCGCTTGTCGCTTGGGACTCGGGGATATGCTCCCCTAGCGCGTGCCAGGCACACGGCAGGCTGAAGTCGGGCATTTCTTTCTAACGGGATGGATAAGGAATCGAATCACGACGAGGTAATCCACACCCTTCAGATGTGGTCAGCAGGAAGATGAAAACCGTGCATTCTATGATGTTTTGTTTTTTTTGAAAGACGCCGTCTCCCGTCCGTGTTGGGATACCGCATTGTCCTCACACAAATTTCCAAGATCGAACAGATCGACGGGCGTGGGGCTGAACGACTAATGTCACAATCCTGCACCATTTCCCCATGGTATCGCGCCACCCCACACTTGCCTGTCCGCTAGAGGCTTTAGCGATTCGAACCATTCTGGCGGGACTTGATAGCAAAGATAAGACCATCTTCCCCACAACTACGCGAAACCGCCAGCTCCAGCATTCTCAGATGGGGATACTTCTGATATCGCAAGATGACATGATGATCGTCAACCCGCCAGTAAGCAAAGGTGGAGCCCGCACCAGACCCTCGTACTGATGAGGGTGGCATCCGGCGTTCCAACTACCATGTGGCCTGCACCGCCGCATCATGTCAGGATGACGGTTTCGGTGACGTCCAATAGGGGACTTCAAGCAAGGCTCGCATGAGTAAATCCGCTGGCTGGGCTTATCGATGCCGACGCCTGTTCTGGGCCTCTGAGGCCTCCACATGAGACAGCCCCAATATATCCTTTACGATCCAGCTCGACCAGGGTAATTTTAGCCTGCACCCTATCATTCGACCCAGGCGTGCCACGCGCATGCGCATGCGACCGGGCCAATTCTTATCCCCACATTGTCATTAGTCAGTGATTGCGTTAGGAGACTCACCATTCACACCGCTCTCTTCTGCGCCAAATGCAGTAGGCATCCAGAATCATTCGTTCGGTCTGAGGTTTGCAAGTATACAGAGGCCAGAGGCCAGAGACCGCACTAGATCCACATTAGTAAAAAGAGACCAGCTGCTTATCGGTCGTCAAAGATGTGGCTAAAGCTGCTTCTGTACGCTGATGTCGAGGAACTTTTCAAGGTACATCTCGAACCCTGGAATCCGGCGCCTGCGGCCTGCAACCCATTTTCTCCACAATGGTACTCGGGTACCTTTGCAAAACTAACCCCACACCAACACCGGCGTTCTTGCAGTCTGCATGTATTACATGCTCCTTCGGAGATTTATCATCCAGGGGACAGCCAATGATCTGCGATGACCTGAGCCAGACCTTTCAGAAGCCTCGTAGATTCGTCCACGATTGCGCGGAGATGTTGGCCTTTTCTCTCCCCCCAGCTGGGACGTTCTCTGAATGTGTCCACGGAACAAATGGTGCAATATGTAGGGAGATGGCGAAATAAATGGCCTTGCCCCATATAGGCATCTGTCAATAGGAGAAACGGACTATTAACGCGCTGGCGCATCGAACAGGAGAGATAAGGATGAGAATGAGGAGAAGAGGCGATCGCTATCAGATACTCTGGGCCTCTCCCTTCACTTACTGCCAAGTTAGGCAGTGCCCATGTGGGGCTTTGTAGAAACGGTGAGGTCGCATGCGCGATGAGGTCCTCTCCATGTGGAAAGGGAGCGGGCTTGAGGAGCAGGGATTTTCAGTTGAGGATTCCTTCGGTCCTGGCTGCGCGCTCTCTCAATGTAGAATGCAGTATCGAGGCAAAGCTAGAAAGGGAACAATCATATTATGGTGTGATCTGTCGTATACAGGTACCCGAGGAAGAGGAAAGGGGCGGAGGACTGCCACGCCTGCATGGAAGCTGCGGTCATCCGTGAGCATTACATCCTTATGCAGCGGTCACATTCCCTCCAATCTCCCCAAGATGGCACGGAAAGACACGGAAAAGATACCAGGTTACAAGGACAAGAAGTATGGCTTGCGAACAAGCGGACAGCCTCGGATGTTTTGCCCCATCCATCTTTCCGGGATGTCTACAGCTTCATGTTCCCCATTGGGAGGGCCACTTCATCCTGAATATTGATATGATAAAACCCTGGTTGCGCCATCGGAAAAGGGCGACACTCTTCCAAGCGAGACTGGAGCTTCAAGCCCCAACCAATAGTAGCCTCTGCAAGGACCACAAGGCGATTAATACCTTTTATGCTCCCGTACATGCGCGAGAAGCCTGTTCGCGAACAGCGACGGATCGCCAATCAACCGTCTTGTTGGGATTCGAGAGTCAAAAAATGAGGTGGCAAGTGTTTCAGTTTGCTAAGGCTATCAAGATTACGGCGTCTCCACCAGGATTGTAAGACCGTCATCAAGCAGCCAAAAGAAACAAGGAGACATCAGCAACAGCCAACATCCCCACCGACACCACCACCACCAGCAAGCATAGCCTTGCTAAAGAGGATGGAGGTCACCAAGTCCAGAAGCAGGTGCAAGTTTCATACCTGTTTCAATCAACACGTGTCCATGTTGCTTCCGTGATCAGGAAAAGGGCCCGATCCCAATCTGAGGATTTTCCGGGCGTGAGGCACTTCGGGAAAATGCGCCTTAGCTTGTCCGGGGAAGTCTGGGTACTCGTTAGTACATCGACGTTAGTCACATCCCGGCGTTCCGCCAGCTTGGAGCCGGCGTCTTTAGGGCAGTCAAGGCCCCCCAGTCGATCAGCGATGGGCTGACAGGTACCCCACTGGACCCCCATTGTCACACCAATCTTTCCCCCGGTGGACGGCGGTGGTACCCCCGCAAGAGGCGATCATTATATTCGTGCGGCAGATTCCTTGACTACTGGGAGTAGTCTAAGGCATGCTTTTCCCCCACCATTCCGAGCATCCCAGTCTTCTCAACACGTTGCTTTACGGCTTTCCCCCACCAATCGTGTCGCTCCGCATGGGTAAACTTACGTCTCGGTACCAGGCTGTATGGGACGGGGGTGGTGGGAAGTTTTTGTGGGGGTGCACCGCGTATGACGACGCTATCAGACGGCTTGCAGATTCCTTATCAATAATCAATAAATCCTTCGCTCTTGAAGAGCGCATTATTCTCCTTGAGTCTGACGTGCATCCGGCCATCTGGACAATTTTTGGGGTTCTAATTTCCATCTCTCCTGGATGTATCTGGGTCGAGTCAGAGTCAGAGTCAGCGTCACATTATTTACGTCCTACTAATCACTATCATTTTCTCAGCAGGCAGAAACCCAAAGAAAAGGAATTACCATTAGGAGAAAAGAAAGGGAGGAAAGAGCTTCCAACTCTTTCTTGACTCCCTCTTCTTTTGGAATTTCCTCTTTCCATCCTAGGAATCTTCAGGATTCTCTTTTTGGATTTGAATGCACCCTTGATTCAATATCTCTCTACATCATCATCCAGCTTCAACGAATACCTGACAACGTATCAATCTGCTCCAGCGCCAGACCAACCCATCCTTTCCAATCAAACCTGCCACGACTTCTCTAGTCCTCTAGTCCACCAGAATCCTCAGTCAATATCATCCTGCCCGCGCAACTAGTCTTCAAGACTAGGACAATCAGGCATCAATCTAAGACCTGTACCACACCACGTCGCCCGCTCTGATCTCCGCACACGCCCGTATCCTTGTTTTGATATCACCTCCCATATCGACCCCCACACCTTCGGCTCACTGATGCAACGGGCTACCTCAGCGGTGGACTTCTCCAACCTGCTGAATCCAGCATCCCCAACGGCCGCTTCCTCTCGCAGCACCAGCAGCAGCGAGGACCAGAAAGACTCAGCAAGAGCTACAGGATCTAGTGAGGGTGCAGGGCAAGATACGAGCATGGCTGCTGCGGCCGTGCCGTCGATGCCACCTCCCCTGGTAGGAGGTATGCGCCAGCCCGCTCAAGAACATACACAACAAGGTCTGCCCCGACCGTACAAGTGCACGCTGTGCGACAAGGCCTTCCACAGGCTCGAGCATCAGACGAGACACGTCAGAACCCACACGGGAGAGAAGCCACACGTGTGCCAGTTCCCACGGTGTACAAAGCGATTCAGTCGATCGGACGAGTTGACGAGACACTCGAGAATACACAACAATCCGAATGCGAGAAGAAATGCCAAAACACACAATGTGGCCGCCATGCAAAGCTACGCGCAGGATCAGGCCGTCTCCAACGCGCTGATGCCTCCCTCGTCACGGCCACATATATCTCAGTCAGCACCGACGTCCAAAGTCGGCTCCCCCAATGTCTCCCCTCCCAATTCATACTCGGCATATAACAGCAACACGCCGTCGGTCCTCAACCCGTCTAGTCACCGTGGCAGCCCGCCGTCTCAGCAGCAAAACCGCAGCCCTCTCGACATCAACCTCTTGGCCTCGGCTGCTTCCCAAGTCGAGCGTGAAGATTCACACAACGGGCAGCAGGCGTCGGTGGTGGCACGGCATCACCATCATCACCACCACCATCATCATCCCTACTACGTGCACCCCAGCGCCAGCGCCAACCGGCTGCCTTCGTTGTCACAATACGCCTACAGCCAGAACATGTCACGATCACATTCGCACTCCGACTCGGACGAACACCACCATCACCACCTGGTCGACTCACGGCCCTGCAAGCGCTCGCGGCCAAATTCACCTCTCTCCTCGGCTGGCCCTTCGTCTCCAACATTCTCCCATCGAGGCGGTGACAGCTACTCGCCCACGCCGGACCACACGCCTCTGGCCACTCCCGCCCACTCCCCGCGACTTCGACCGTACGGTGACGGGATGACCCACAACGGCAGCCCGGGCATTCAACTCCCCTCCCTCCGGCACCTGACCCTGGCACACCCGCCCGTACTCGCACCGCTGGAGCCGCACATGAGCAATGACACCTCGCCCTTTGGCAGTCTTTCCTCCTCCGCCAACCAAGGCTATCTCAGCAGCTTGAGCACTGCCGCACATCACGAGGGCGCCAGGATCAGTGACATCATGTCGAGAGACGAGGGCGCGAAAAGAACGCTGCCTGTACCCAGTCTTTCGGGTCCGAAAATGGGCGTGCAGGATCTACTGAATCCCGTGGTCACCATCACGAATGATGGCGGAAGTGGGTTCAGCAGTCGGAACGGCAGTCAGGCCGGCAATGACCTGGAAATTAGGATGTACTAAGGACCCGGGGGGGGGTGGAAGATGGCGCACACACTCTCTATCCAACACAGACCACACACAACACACTACTCAACTCTTGGTCGAACTAAGACATTGTCCTTTCTACCACTTCAGCACACACGATTTACCACTCTTGTGGACTTTGAGCAACAGCGAGCGAGCAGGCCGTGATTCCCTCCTCTTGAACTAGACTCGGACCGCGCGCACGCACAGACACACACATCTACACCAACGGAAGGGAAGGAAAGGAAAGGAAGCTATCCCCGACCCATCCCAAACCAAATCGGAGGGAAACAACGAGCTTTTGGGAGAGAATTAGAGCAGCGTACAATTTTTTTCGTCTTCCTGAGATTCCCCCCCATAGACCGATCTGTCTCGAGAAAAAATGAAACTTGATTTCCCTCTCTCACTTTCATCCACTATTCCTCATGCCGAAAATGCAGTCCGCCCATGCTCGTGCCCATCCCCCAACGCCCATCCCCCTGCCCCTCCCCTCTTTGGGCGCGCGCAAGACCCCCACGGTCCCCCTCACGGACCCCACAACCAACGCACCTCACCTCACCTCACACCGACCGATCGCCCTTGCATCCCCTGCACTTATGCAAGACATCCAATCCCGATAAGCCGGTGAGACTTTGTCTACGCGGACCCGCCTGTGTGGAGGCGCCGCGCTTGAAGGGGGGAGGGGGGTGAGACAGTGGGGCGCGTGTGTCTGTCTGGGACGTTTGGGGGGGTCAGGCGGGGGTTAGTTGTGGGGAGGGATGGAGGTGGTGGATGCGCGCCAGTGGATTGGGGTAATGGGGATGGTCATGGGGGAAGACAGGGGCAGGTGTTATGGTCATTGATGAATTGAAGATAGGTTTGGATGGCTTTGGGTTGGCTTGGGATTTGTGCAGTGAGGAAAATGGAGAGAGGAGGGACGGGCTGGATAACGGTGAGTCTGATGGGTTGTTACTTACTCATGGGCAAAGGTAGGGAGGGAGGGTCTCATGTTACGGTGGTTTTTCATGTTTTCGAAAGATCGATTGCTTCGTTCGCCGTGGGGTAGATTAGTGGCACGCTGCGCGTTAGGGTCAAGGTTCGACTTACATATATCTCTATCGTTTTTTGGTTTTGTTTTTCGGTGTGCATCTTCTCACTCTCTTCTCCCTCTCGACCTTTCTTTGTGTGGGCTGCCTGGATCGGGCGGAGCAGCGAGATGAGAGGAGACTAAAAGCATCTTTGGGTGAGCATGAAGTACCAGTCTTCCACTCACACCGCTCTGCTCCTGACTTCTTTACTCCTTAACAAATCACCAGTGTTCGAAAGTTTGGGGATGAGAAGACGAGATCTCGAAGCGTCATAACCAAAACAGAAATACCCCCAGTTCGGCCAGCTTGCAATGCATCGCTATCTCCACCTCTCCTCTTTTCCAACCCTGCAAATACTCTTGGCGATGCCGGTATCTGCTTTTGCATCAATCTCCGAGCTCGACTTTCGTAAAATTTCAAGTCCCTTTCGTTGCCTACAGAGGAAAACCCTTGGAGCTGGAGGGGAGAGGACTGGTCATGTATCTATATGTGTGTGACGCGGTTTTGTTGATGAGGAAGAAGATGCAGAAAGAAGTTATGATGGAAGTGCTTTCGAGCGCAAGAGGTGTGTTGATGGTGTGCAAAAGCGAGAGTGGATCACAGGGGGTTCTGTGTGGATCTGACGGGAATGGTATGTCTCATGTAAAGGGGTGGATGATGCGAGGGTCGTCAGTCTTTTCAGAAATATAGGACTTGACGGGAGTCAACTCATCGTCAACGATGACAAAGAGCAGCGTGGTCGCCGTTCGAGGGGACGAAGGCATGGCCCGTCTGAATGGAGCAGGCAAGCAAAAAGTTCCCCTTCCTATCACACATGCTACTTGCTATTGGGAAGAGACTAAAGGTGTAAAGGTGGAAGCATGCGTTATTCTCGGTGGCCCTATCCGTGGCCCGCACGAAAGAGCCTGCAGGAAGCAAACCCCAATGTCCCAGCAATGCCATCAAGCGGGCAAGAAGTCATGTTTTGTTCCACCATCACCTCTCACGTATTGGGCCGAACAGCTCATTATCACGACCATCAAACGATGAGGAAGCAGCGGACTTCCACCGCCTTGCTTGCTTCGTCTGCATGTAGATAGGGAGATACAATGATCTCGGCGTTCGAATGAGTTTGGGATTTCCCGCCCTAGGTGGGGGATTCCAAAAGAAGGCTACTTTGCTCTCCCTGATCTCCTGCACTGCTCTGGATGAGAGAAATTGTCGAGAGCGCGAGGCGTTGTTATTTGGCCAATGCTTGCTTGAAGAACCGCAATCAGGCATACCCGTCGCATCATCAGCTGCACAGAGCGAGCAAGCAAGCAAATAGCAAACACGAACAACACTCACTCACCCATATATTTAAACAGCTCTCTCCAACCCATCCCTCATCCCATTCCATAATCCTCACTTCTATCCAACATCCATCTCAACATCACACACCCCATTCGAAAGCACCGACAAATCCTCCACCACATCTCCATTACCCAGACATCAGACACCAAAAGACCATACCTACCCACCATGCCCCCCACCACCAGGAACCAAACCACAAAATCCGACGCCGCCCGCGTGCAATCAACACAAGTCCTTTGCCACCAATCTCTCTTCTTATTCCCTGCTAACATCCCCAGGCAAAATCAGGCAACGACATGTCCGCCGCGGGCTTCGCGGCGCGTGTGCAGTCGGCTGGAGATCGCAATGCCAATGCTCATGCGGCGGGGAATACGTCTGGTGGCAAGAGCGTTGGCAGTCAGGGCTCTGGATCCAGCGGCAGCGGAGGGGGTGGCAGTAAGGCGGGCGGGCAGGGTGGGAAGGTGGGGGGGAAGTAGGGGAGAGGGATCGCAAGAAAAAAGATGGGGGAGGAGGCTTGAGGTTTGATACCGGGGTTGTTGATTGTCTTGCATTGCACGAGATTGAGGTCGGAAAGCGTTCGGAAAATCATGAGGATGGGGAAGAGAGATAGCATTTCGGCACAAGTCGCTCTTTTAGATTTGATGATGTTTTTGGTGATGGGGGTTTGAATGGTGTTGCGTGATAGATTTGAATTTATAAGCAGTCAACGCGACTGGCCGTCTTGCATCAGGTAATTTTGGGTTGAAGTTCGTGCGTGTGACGTTCTTGACATGGTTGGTTTGATGATGGTGAAGTGCGAACGAAAGAGCTACGTATGTTTGGTGTGGCATGTGCCCGTGCATTGAAAGGGATTCACTCCTGGGCAAGTTTTTCCAGGACGGTGGGTGCGTTGCCGACCTCGAAAAGTTTGGAAGTAGGAGCAGCAACAAAGGCAAGACCGCTCCTATCGAATCATTACATGTACAGCAATTCCCGGCAGAATTAGTCCGGGAGTCCTGCCACAATCCACCATCTTTTGGTAGTGTCACTGTATTCTGTATCGCCGTAGTGATATACGACACGTCATCGCATGTCCCCTAAATCTCCCATGACGTCCGATCTCCACAGAATGGAACGCGCTTTGAAATCATGATTTGGCTTGCAGGCTCCTTCCGGGCGTATGGCAGATCGGGGTGACGGTAATTGCTTCGTATGCGCCGCACAGCGCGGGCAAAGTCTTACCGCCCCTGCAGGCTGAGGCTCAAAGAGTAAATCACTCACATAAGCCGAGAGGCAGCAAGCCCCCAGAGTAATAATCGGGGTGGATCGATGACGTGCAGCAGTGGGCGGTGTGCGTTTCATTGCTACCTGCGCGGTAGCCTGCATGATACATATGCATGCGGCTGAATATTCAGTACCTTTGCCAAATGGTACGTGCGCGTAAGGATTGCCACCTCAGGAGTGGATTTGAAGGGTCGAGAGTCGTCGGACCCGTGCTTTCACGATGAGAGAAGACTTGATAGACATCGATTGCGCGATTCAACATACGAAAGTTTGGTCGTCACTCATTGTTTCCAAGGGATGGATTCAACTACCCGTCTCCGCATAGCACCAACAATGCTGTCATTTCATAAGGCTGGAAAGCCTCTCTTGAGACCCTTGAAGCCGGTAGCGAGTGTGTTCGGATACGCCTTGAGAGCATGGCAGACGAGTGTTGGATTGTATGCTGTGTTGGCTGGCCTGGCTCTTGTCATCAACGTCATCTTGACCATATGGTTGAGTGTATCATTCCCATCGGTCAATGGTATCACAACGATCATGAAAGGCGACTGCTCCAGAGTGTCCAATGGAGACACATGGATCCATCTGGCCATCAATGTCCTTAGTATCCTTCTGCTGAGTGGATCGAGCTACACAATGCAATGCTTGGTGGCACCGACCAGGCGAGAGGTTGACAGGGCACATGCAGCAGGATCTTGGCTTGATATCGGTGTGCCCAGTGTGAGGAATCTCTGGCTCATCGATCGAAGAAGGACAATCGCGTGGTCTCTGCTTGCGATAAGCTCTGTGCCACTCGCGTTTTTGTGAGTTGATGCCCTGCAGACCCCAATCTTCCGTCTTGTCGATCAAATATCTAAACAAGATTTAGCTACAATTCTGTCGTTTTCAAGGCCATTGAATCAAATGATTACCATATGCTGGTCGTTGATGAAACGTTTCTGAATGGGAGTCAGGCCATTGCTGGCACAGATTTACCCAACTCTGACACTTCGTTGGTCCTTTGCTATCCCGAGCAGGTTGGCATTGTGGGGTGTGTTGATGGAGATAATGGAAAATTCGAGCGAATGACCCAAGAACTGCACAAGCAGGTAGAAGAT
The DNA here is from genome assembly GCA_001956345.1 of Ramalina peruviana. Taxonomy (NCBI): domain Eukaryota; kingdom Fungi; phylum Ascomycota; class Lecanoromycetes; order Lecanorales; family Ramalinaceae; genus Ramalina; species Ramalina peruviana. Next base: position 11,671 of record MSTJ01000201.1, on the reverse strand, counting down.
ATCCAGAACAAGTCGACATCATTTGAATTCTTGGATAACAGGAAGTGTATCGATGAATACTCTCAGGGTTTGCTTTCCAGCAGAAGGCATTTACTAGCAATCACACGTCAGCGAGCAGAACTCCCGTTGCGATACAATAACACCAGTGTTACTGAGCTCACACGCCAGCAAACGACAGCCAACAACGTGAATGAGTCCGAACCTAATGGTTATTACGACGAGAAAGAGCTTATTGAAACCTGCTCGGACAACGAAGTACCTTGTGTGCGAATATTGGAAGGAAGCCTCATCAACTTCTGGACTTTGAGTACGACAACTGCCAATCTCGCTTCCGAAAATCAAACCTATGACTCGAGTATTTGGATGTGCTCCTCTGACTCGAACCCAGCCTATTACTGGAACGACGGTAGTTGCATCCCAAAGTCATTGAAACCAAATGATTGGAAGGTCAGTGCACAACCGATCGAGTATTGTCGAAGTGAGATCGTGGAAGAAAAATGTCGTCTTGAATTTAGTAGTACCATCGGCATTGTCGTTATCATCTGTAATGGCGTGAAGCTAGCCGTCCTGATTTATACAGCAACTAGCTTTGATCAGAGGACGTTGTGCACTATTGGGTACGTACTTTTGATTATAGACTCTTTTCATCTTTGGCTGACCCAACCAGGGATACCATTACGTCTTTCCTCAATGAACAGGCTGAACCCCTGCTGCAGCATGATACTGTGAACCTAAGGTACCCCCAGATGAAGAGGAAGAAAAAAGGCGGAGACTACCAAAGACTTGGTTCTCTAAGAGAAAATGCGAAGTATTGGATTCAGGCCCCGAATACAAACCGAATTTGCGCTTTGGCTTTCATGTATGTTTGTTTCCATTCGTGGTACGAATCAGTGTGTCTAATATCGAACAGGAGTTTGGGGATGCTGGCAGCTTCTAGCATTCTCTTAGTGAAGGGCACGAAACAAATGCATGCTGAGAATCTTCCAACCAACTTTCGTTCTCTCTGGTCATACGGATTTGGGCAGGTGAATTCATCTGCCCTAGTCTATCCTCACTGGAGCAACTCTGATTTGATATACGTTGTCTTGCTTACCAATCTCCCTCAAGGGCTGCTCAGCATAAGTTACCTTCTGTATAACGGGGCATTCACCTGCATGTTGCTGGAGCAGGAGTTTCAGACATATGCTCGCCGCCCAAGACGTCTCAGAGTGTCGCTACCCGCAGACGGTCAAAAGTCAACATACTACCTCCAGCTTCCCTTCAGATATGCGATCCCGCTGATCGTGGTGTCGGGGCTGATGCATTGGCTTATCTCACAATCGCTTTTCATCGCACATATTGTGAGCTACAGCAGCGAGGGTATACGGAACTTGAAGAACGATGTCATCACTTGCGGCTACTCTCCCATTGCAATCATGTTCAGCATAGTGACAGGGGGGCTGATGGTCGTTGCAATCATCATTGTCAGCTTTCGGAAGTACGAGCCTGGATTGCCGCTGGCCAAGAACCGCAGTAGCACGATTCAAGCGGCATGCTTTCGATTACCTGAAGACATCAAGGCAGCTACGTCGTCTGTGATGTGGGGTGTCATCAAGGAGGAGAACGGTTTCAGCCATTATGGCTTCAGCAGCTGTGACTTGAGGCAACCAGTGACTCTCTCTCAGAAGGTGTGAAGCGAAATAATACTAATCTGTATTCGACGGCTCTGGTGGGGTTGAGAGCAACCCTTCAAGTCGGTTCCCAAGTCGGATCGCTGTACCAAAAGCTTCCAATCCTACCTGGCGTTATTCCGATTGCGCGCATTCTGAGCCACTGTCTCTTGGCGTCGGTCAAGCGGATATTTGTCGCTTATGTCGGATGAGGCTGACTGCAGGCCTCCAGAATGCTTTTAGCAGATTGTGATGTCCTAGCCTATTCTAAATCTCCTTAGCTGTGCGAACGAAACAATCGTGTTGATGGCACGAGGGGCAACCTCGAACAGTAAAGTGCCAAGACGCTAGTGACGGCCCCCAGACTCTCACAATCTCATTCCAGAGAATGACATTCATAAAACAAAAAAAGACCAGCTGATTGACTCCTATTAAGCCGAACTTATCCTATTGATGAGTTCTAGTCTTATCAAATGGTGATTGAGAATGTCTGATAAAAATGTGCCTGTCAAGATCGGAAAATGCCAAGACCTCGCTTAAAAAATTAGCGCACAAGACAAAGCCTTCAATATCATCAGAGTTTCACTCCTCCATCGTCCACCATCTTCCTCTTCAAACAGCGGCTTGTTGTTTAGTTTATATTATTGAATACGAGTATAAGTATTCCGGACAAGTTGGCCGAGTGGTTATGGCGCGTGACTCAAGTTATCAAACTTGGATCAGATTATCATCTGGTCTTGCATTCTCGTTTCGAAAGAAGCGTGGGTTCGAATCCCACACTTGTCATTTTTGCCATGCTGTCTCCTGCGGAGAAGTGATAGTCAGGCCTCAGCTACTCTCGAGATGTTATGATGCATCGGCACAATAGCCGGATTTTCCAACTTGGGTATTGCCGAGCCTAGATTGGATTAGCCTGACGAGCTAAGAAAAGGGAATGGCAGAGGCATCCCGATCAAAGAAAGATGGCGACGAAGGATCAAGGCGTCATTGATGAGCTTCACAATGTGTCACTGTCTGTCCAGATCGCCTGTGGACTAATTTGAGAAATCTTGAAGAATCCCGACAGCTGTGACTTTAGGTAAAGACAGCTCCAGGTCTATTCGGGTGGCACCCACCGTAGGGATTCGAGAAACACACATAGGAAGGCTGCGTCCTCCAATCAGAGCGCTGTTCACGAAAACAACTCTTTCTATTAAGCAGTCCTCACGATACTGCCCAGCCGATCACGCAATGAGGGCCCCTGAGAGATCAGACACAGAACCCTGATCGACAGTGGAATAGCCGACGCAACGACTAAAGGAAGTGTGACATTCAAGTATTTCACGTCGGGCACTACACCCTCGCGGGCACGTCAATTTCTGGCAAAGCCATGTATTTGCAGTAGGCGCACTTCATTTCGCTGACGAAGCCAAGTACAATCACTTCACTATTTCGATGGAAGAAAGAACGCGTGTGAAGACACGAATTGAAGAATCGAGTGTTCATGAATTGTTCGTCCATTTGAATACGATCAAGGGCATATGTTCATCGTGTAATGTGGAATGATCATATTGCTACAGGATTCAGTCAAATGGTGAAGCAGAGATACGTGAAGTAACGAAGTGATTCACCCTTAACACAGCGTCCTTCTACCCTTTCTCAATCCCCAAAATCCCAATCTTCTCTTTTTCATGCTTTCGAAATCTAGTCTTCTAGACACAATCTGTGCACTCAGATCACCACGCACGCTCATGAACCCGCTGTCTGATTATACATCCAGACAGTGCACTTCGTGTTGCAAATTGATTTCGCGATGTCCGGTGTTCTTCCAGTGTGCTATGATAATTTTATTGYAATGCTGACGCAACACATCTCGAATGAATTTCAATTTTAGGGCATGTCTGAAGGCTTTCGGTTGAGTGTTCCGAATTCCTTCGATCCAAATCACCATAATGTGCAAATATACTTCCAATCTCTATACTTTTGACCTAGCGCTAAGTGGCGACTCGAAGCGCCCAATCTATGACCTCAGCTCAATCAAATGATCAGAAGACGCATCCCACCCAGTGCCCAAATCAAATCCTCTTGAGAAATACCATCCATCCCGAGTGAGACGTTTCATTACTTGTTACGGGTTGCCATTAAGTAGAGCTACAGCCATGGTCTGATCTGCCCATCGTCGATTAGTAGCTGTGTACTCTAATGGTCTGCTTCTTCGCAAATTGCAGCCCCAAAGACTTCGCTACAAGAATGGACATTGCCAGCTTGGTAAATCAACTTGAGCAGTGTAAGGACATGTTACGAAGCAGACTTGAAAGACGGCTAGGGTGCGGTGACAGTCTGGACGTCAAATGCCGAGAGGCAGCACGTAATGAAGGTACACTGCTCGGTACGATTCAAGGCGATCCAATGAACCATCAGGAGGCCATTGGGCTATTTCCCGAGTCGAATGAGCCGTTCAAATAACGGACGCGAGTTCAAGCGGTGGTCATGTCAATGACAAACACTAAATATATCAATACGCTACGGTGACCTAGCCTTCTCAATATCGGTGGCTGTCACGTTACAAATCTCTGCTGCCAAGAAATTCTCCAGATGCGTAGCAAGATCTCTCCTTTACCAGTTCTTGTAGTACTTATTATCCCAAGGTACGACGGTCTCGCCTTCCACGAATTTGCCTCCCTTTGGTCTCCACATCAGATAGCAATGTACAGGCGTCCTCAACTCGTTCGCCATATCCATCCACTTCTGACTCGGGTTTCGCTTCGCCGCGTCCAAGTAAAACGTGTTCATGTATGTGAAGCCATGGTGTTCATAGCAGGGTTTACCATCGTCAGTCGACTCTACAAAGGCTTCCAAGCCCAGATCGTCCGCTTTTTGGGTGCCCCACTCCAGGAGCATGCTGGCGGCGCCCCGCCTCCGATGTTCTGGGTGGACAAACAACAGTGCCACGACTGCAGAACCAGATATCAGTCTTCAGCTCAGCCATCCGGGTCATCGTCAATGTCTTACGCATATGCGGCCTCGTCATCTTTCTTGATCGATGCTGCATCCAGTCGTCGAGCAGCTTATTGGCAAATTCTCTTGGTTCACCTGAGTCTCCTCAGCACCGTCATATGTTTCTCCGATTCGCGCTTGCCTCACCTTCCGGCCACCAGGTAGCCTCCAGTGGATGATCGACTGGCCGTGGGTATGGATTTTCCAAAAAGGTATTCCAATTAGCCCCTCCCACGACCTTGTCCCCAATGTCCGTATCGACAACCTTGAGCCATGTGCTTGTCGGGTCAGCTTTATGCTGGGCGAGCTGCAAGTCCCTCAGATCCTTGAAACCCTGGCGTCCTTTCGGAGAACAGCCTCGGTCAGGGCGCATGAGGAGATAAAAGCTATTGAAAGGGTCTTGATAGGCTTCACACTCGCATTGAATGAGCTCGTTGAATTCGGAGTCGGATTCGACTTTGCGGAGCTCGAGAGGCATCGTGGAGGGGATTGCGGTGGCGGCTGCAGGCTCAGTGAGAGGAAGTTTTTGAGGCCTGGTCCACAGTGCGGGGCATGATTTGGGTGACCACCCCAAGCAGTGAGCTAGCAGGGATCGAAATCCTGAATGCTGACTCACGTGGATAGATGGATCGGGACTGTTTGCACGTTACCCTCTGCATGTGGGAGAATGGTTCGATCTTGATAGAGGTAAATACCTATCATTGTTACATTTTGAAGCGTAAAGAATCGCTGTTTGATTCTCTTTGTGTAAGCTGAACGCTTCGTTCTCGGACCTGTGTACGATTTCGCACAGAGATTCATCTTCAGTGCTTGATGACCATTGTTCATGGTCATACACGATCCAGCATGTTTTCTTTGATGTTGCTGACCACTGTTTCGATAGCTAGTCGAAAGCCACGGAAGTGCGAAGATATGAATGGCGGCAAGACCCTTCTTCGTGGCCACTGCTGGCTAGGGCGCACGCACCAAGGCACAATCCTTCAGATCCATAAGCCTTCTTCCCAGCGGCCAATACTCAACGTATCAAGGCTGGTCCGAAACCGTGCAAACCTCGTGTTTGACCGACGCCATATACCGCTCAGCCGATTTTGAGGTCTTGTCAGCAGTTGCAACGAGCGCTCACGTTGGTTCTTCAAGATCGAGTGAGAAACCTTCATTCGATTTTGAGACTTTTTAATCGAAACAGCTAGAAATAGCACGAATGTGAGGGCGGTGCTTCCCCAGCTGGTATTATGGGGATTCCCAGGGGGTGTGTCTATGTTCTTGAATGTACGATTGCATGTCAGACATGTGAGTCTAGGCGCTTCTTGGTTTGGGCAAAGAATCATCTCGAAGAAAGTTTTGCTGATGAGGTAGAAAGCATAGATGCAGGAAGCATTTGCGATGCCCTTCAGATTGCTTTACGTATACTGTGATTAACAAATTCCATGACTGACCGGCCACTAGAGATTGACAAGACGGCGCCTTTCCTCTTGAATGGGTTCGTGCGGGGACTTCTCTATCATGCCTAGCGTTCAGTTCATGGATGATGTCAAAGGGACAACAAGGTCAAGGATCCGATCCACGGTCGAATTTTGAACTGAATGACTCAAAGGCATGTCGTTTGAGGGTCTTGGAGCGGGTGGATGCTGCGGGCCATTGGCGCGACGACGTTAAGATGTATACCGCGATCGAAACCTAGAGTGAGTGCGCTAGCGTCATCCAGCCGCTCTCTAAAGATAGAGGATGCTGCTGCGTTCAGGTGGTTGGGAGATGGGGTGGTAGAGCTTACGCTACGGCAGCGTGCGTCCTACGGCGGACACTCAAGATGGAGACCGAGATGGGCCGGAGATGACTAAAGTGGAGATGATATTTTGGACAATACCATAGCTGTAGCAGCGCAGGGATTTTCCTTTCCAAAGCGTCGGTAAATCGAAGCCTACAGGTATAGCATTTTTCAATGGCGCCACACATTCCGCGGTGCTAGTGGCAAAAGAACACTCGGAAGCACCGGCCAACAAAAGTCAATTGGTTTTGAGGAGCAATGCGGGGAAAGGAAGCTCCCGTTAACGGCTATGAGCTTGTATGTAAACTCTAGAGAGAATCTTGCAGATGATGGTGGGGAAGTGCAGGTCATAGGAGGGGATATCGATTGCTGGTAAAACGACCTCACAAAGGTTTAGAAGGCCTAACGCCCCAACAATCTGTATCCAGTCGGCGCAGTACCCCGGCTTCGTCCGGAACATCTCTGCGTGGCCAAAACGCGAGCTTATGAGAGAGACTTTCTGGTCAAAGCCAGGGGTACTGCGCCGACCACATTATCAATTTAGGTTTTTATCCGTGCGTGGACGAGTGCGGGTGGTGCGGGGACGGGTCTAGATACATGTGGGGAAAAGCGCGTATATCTACCGCATACTCCGTTGTCGATGACCTATATCTACCGAACAGCTGTCAGTCGATGACCTATATCCACCGAATATGTCAATCGATGATCCATATCCACCGAAAAATTGTCAATCGATGACCTATATCCACCGAATAGTTGTCAATCAATGACCAATGATCCAACGCATGGCTATACCCCATCCTTCAACTCCGTCTTCCGGTCTCATGAAAGGCAACCACGACAGAATTATAGGCCAACACAGTATGCACGACGCTGAAAACACTGCACTCCGTGGAGCATTTCGATGGAACGGCTATCCATTGGACTCCTCAAGGGAGAGCGCTTTGAGTCCTAGCAGACAGCCAGATGTCAATCGTGAGCCCATCACGCATTTGGCTGGCCTTCCCCTCTCACCCTTCGTCATATCTCGACCAGTGAGGAGTTTCTCACTGGATTTTGGTGGCACTTGCATTGCATGCACGTTGGAATTGGACACTGTTCCGGATGGCATTTGCGGGATGGCACTTGCGAAACAGTCACGCAATGGTCAGAATTTTGCCGATCTAGCAGCTCATGTCAAACACAGGGAGTGAGATCTTTCCTTGTTTGCTTCCAGTCACCCCACCCGTCCTGAGAGAAGTGAAAAGCATAAAAGGCCTGCTACTGAAGCGGTCAAGAAACACATCTGGTCTCACACTTCCACAACCCATCACTGCAAACCCCGTCAAACAGCCGGCTTAGCACTGTAGCAGGATGCTGACCTTACTCTTTGTACTACTACTTGCTCCTTTTGGCGTCCTAGCACGTCCAACATCCTTCTCTCTTGGGCAGTTGGTCTTTGAACTCCCCAGCAGCCCTGTCGTGGAAGATGGTGTTGCAGAGAACGATGTTCTGCCTCCACCACCCCCAGCTCTTCAAGTGGCTGCACCGACAACCCCTGCCATCCGCGTGATCCACCAATTCGACGACCTGAGACTGGAAAACCTCCACGCTCGCTCAAACGGTGAACTCATTCTTTCCGTCATCAATAAACCCGTCTTGTATACTCTCGATCCTACCAAGAAGAATTCGAAGCCGGTATTTCTGTACGAATTCCCCGGTGCCACCGCCATGCTTGGCCAGGCCGAGATTGCGCCGGATGTCTTCGCTGTGGTCGCTGGGAACTGGTCGGAACCCGGAACGCATACGTCAGGATCTTTCTCTGTCTGGTCCATCGATCTGACCACGCGGGGTAAGCCAAAGGTGAAGCAGATCGCTGCGCTACCCGAAGCCGATGCCCTGAATGGGATGACGACTCTGCATGGTGGATCACCCGATATCGTCCTAATCGCGGATTCCGTTCTCGGGGCTCTCTGGAAGCTGAACGTGACCTCGGGCGAATACAAAATGGCCTTTGACTCCCCTCTGTTTGTGAATTCCACAGGGGCTCCTATAGGCATTAACGGTATTCGTTCGTTCTCAGGATCCGTGTATTTTTTCAATTCAGGTCAAGGAACCTACGGTCGCGTCCCCGTTACTTATGATGGCGAGTGGGCTGGAGAGGTGCAGATTCTCGCCAGGCTAGACACAGACGGGTCATGGGATGATTTTGACATGGATTGGGAAGGCAACGCTTGGGTGGCGACTCATCAGGCGGCTTTGATGGAGATCACGGTGGAGGGGAAAATGCGAAACACCACAGGCGATGGCACTTTCTCAATGGCGAACCCAACGTCGGCAAGGTTTGGACGGGGATCCAAGGAGCAGGAGAAGACCTTGTATCTGTCAGCGGCGGGTGACCAGACGCATGCAGGACAGGTCATCGCCGTCCAAACTTGGCTGATGTAGCAGGCTCGAAGAACCCTTGGTGTGGAAGGTCATCAGTCCGCCGGGCCATGCCAGCTGCTGACAATCTATAGTAGATTCTCTCTGTAATAGGGATATGTCAACGGCTGGAAAGGAAGAGGGGCAGAATGTGATCAATGATTCAAGACAGAATCCTACAGGGTTTGAGATTCAACATCTCCACCAAGCATCACCTCTTTCTAGTGATCTTTTTCGCTAATGAAGCGTTCGCAAAGACTCCTCGGAGAATGAAACCTCATTGTGCACTTACACGACCCTGTTACTGACATGCTTTCACATCCCGTACGTTTTCCGTATGATACTTCGTGCGGAGTACAATTTGGGAGCGACTGAAACGCTTACTGAAGAAACGCTTACTCAACCTACCCCACCTGCCATTTGCTATCCCACAGCCCTTAGAGCGCATGAGCCGGCTTCCACAGATCAGAAGATGCCCTGCAATCGTACAGCACAAGACGTTGGGGATGCAGATGAGGACTCCTATCTGATAAGCATAATGCCTCTCGGCGTTGGTCGGATAGCTGCTGATAGGTTTCGCTTCGGCAGGCGGGCCGGTTCCGTACCAAGTACCAGACTCGCCAGAGTAAGAGCATTTGTTGTAAGTACTTTCCAACTTCTGCTACGAGTTGAATCGTCCACGCCTGTGGCTTAACCCGGTCCATTACCTTTTCAAACATGCTGCCCTGATTAGTTTTTCCATCACGCTAGCTTTGAGCCATGCACGTTGCTCTCGATAGGTGTGATTCTACTCAGCTGTCTCTTCATGATAAGAAGAATCTGTAAGGGTAGCCAGGCCGCCATCTGCGCAGGCCGCATATGAGTGAGACAAAACCGATTTCAACAATGGCGTCATCGGCCGTAGCGGTGCTGAATACCCAGTTAGTGAGTCAGGGAGACTAGAATTCTGAAAAGCCTGGGGGAGAGGTCCTCAGGCCGGCAGCCACTACGGCCAATGATCAACGGCCCGTTAGATGCTACGCGCAGAAGAACTGTCGTTGCCCACGCTCCTGACTGAAAGGTCCACCGTAGACATCACGAGGAGACATTGTAGGCGGGGAGAGGCTACTGTCTGCCCACGTGGCAAGGCAAGAGAACGCTCTCGGTGCTCGGTGCAATCTCCACGCCCACGCCACGTCACAACATAGTGGCTACCAAAGATGAGCCCCCTGATGGATTCAGGCATTTATCATCTCAGTCATTCGCTCAGCCAGAACATCGAAGCATCATGCCTTGATCCTTACTCGGCCGCAAGTGCCAAGCCCCCCACATACATGACAGGTATAAAGTAGCCAAGGTTGACTGACTACTTACTGAAGCGGTCTGCAGACTAGGAAATTGTCTGGCGCTCGCTTCCTGTCAGTCCTACTAGTGGGAGTGCATTTTAGATCCGTGCCTGCGACCTGGACTCACAGCTTTCTGGTCATATTGGGCTTTAAGGTCCTGGTGGGCCTGGGATATCACATGGCTGGGAATGGTGGTTGACCATGCTAGATATCAAAGAGCAGAGACTAGACTTCAAACGTTCGGGCTTAGAATCTTAGACCCGAAAGTGGCTTTGATACTCTGGTGACTTGAAAGGGTACACAGCGGATATTTTGCAAGAATGAAGCATCATGGTCATAAACATTTGGAGGATAGTCGTAAATGTATTGGAGCTTGAGCGGCAGTATAGCTTACGATAGCTTACGTTAACATCGAATCTTTGGCTCATCGATTGTTCGCGGTGATTGCAATTTACCTCGATCCCAAGATATATTGCAAGCGCACGCCTTTGAGTTGTCTGAAATGTTTTGGAGGGGAACCAGGCATGCGTAAAGACACTGCCTAACACCACATTTGTTACGGAGGACCTGAAAGATTGAGAATTGTGTTTCTGCATTGCCAAATGCAGTGTGTCTTGTGGGTGTAAAAGTAGAATGAGGCTGTGGTGGCTGAACCCTGAAAACGCCACCGGTCATTGACGCCCAATGGAAGGCTGTGGACTTTCCATCGCATTCATCAGAAACTATTATTATCATTATTATTATTCAGCCTCACTCATCTTCCCCTTTTTCCCCTGAATGATACGATGGACATCCTAGTCATCCCATACCTAGCCCTCTCTAGCTTCTTCTTGACTGACATTCCACCTTGTCTCCAACCCTACACCGCGCGATGGCTTACGAGGCGAGTCAGCTAAAGGACAAGGGCAATGCGTACGACCTCTACCTGAACCCTCTCCAAAATCCATGATGATGGTTACATGACTGACCTCGTCCCCGCCCTCCCACAGCTACTTCAAAGCCAAGAACTACGAAGAAGCCGAACAATGCTACACCCAAGCGTACGCCGCCCTCCTCTCTCCCTGCTTTCCCCCCCCCCATCCCCTTTCCTCCTCCCGAGTAATCAACACCTTTCATCCCACACACACACCCACCTCCCAAAATCTCGGAACCCTCTCATGACCGAGTAAAGTAAAAGCAGCAATCTAACCTCCTTCATTCAACAGAATATCCCACCACCCCACCAACCCCCTCCTCTTCACCAACCGCGCCATGGCCCGGCTCTCCCTCTCGCTCCCCCACGAAACGTCCGCGGACTGCCTGCACGCCCTCTCCCTCCTGCCCACCTCAATGAAAGCGCACTACCTCCTCGCGCAGGCGCAACTCCTCCTGCACCAACCACAATCCGCGCACGCGTCCGCCCTGCGGGCCTACGATCTCTGCGTCGAGACGCGTGATCGGAGCATTCAGAATGTGAGCGCGGTGGTGCTGCGGGCGAAGAAGGCGGTGTGGGAGGCGAAGGAACGGGAGAGGGAGAGGGTGAGGGGGGGGTTGGTGGAGGAGTGTGTGAGGGG
>MSTJ01000200.1:0-26699 GCA_001956345.1 Ramalina peruviana | reverse complement strand
TTAGAGAACCATCGACGTCGATTGCTTACCTCGATCCCTGTGATAGCATCATGCCTACGCCCAAGACCCAACCCAAGACGAAAGTCCCCTCAAAGGGCAAATCGTCCCGGTCCGCGATTGCGGATGTCGTCGCGCGCGAATACACCATCCACCTCCACAAACGTGTACGTGATGGGTAGACCAGTTTTATGAAGTCCCTCAATTTCTCAATATGCCTCACGTGGGGCATATTCTGCTTGGACGGAAGACTGATCTTCGACTTTTGGGGTGAACGTTAGATTCATGGAGCAGCCTTCAAGAAGCGAGCGCCAAAGGCCATCAAGGAGATTCGGGGATTCGCTGTCAAAGCCATGGTATGTTCGCACATTCTTGCCCCTGCTCACATGGCTCTTTACCTTCGTCGTTGCGAAGATGGGGGGGRGSAGGGGGAGGGTTTGTTCGCTGACTTGGCACACCTTCGCAGGGCACCAAGGACGTTCGTCTGGACCCCCAATTGAACAAGAAGGTGTGGGAGTCGGGCATCAAGGGGGTACCTTAYAGGCTCCGAGTCCGGATATCGAGGAAGCGCAATGATGAGGAGGGCGCCAAGGAGAAGCTGTACAGCTACGTSCAGGCTGTTAACGTGAAGAACGCGAGGGGCTTGACTACTGTTGTCGTGGAAGATTCATAGTCGAGCCAAGATGCCAATTTTGTTCCAGAAGCGACCCTGACCGTCAAGTGCTGCCTGCATTAGATGCATAATTCTGTCCGAAGGGTCTTTCATTCCAATTCCGGTGTCATGTTGCTTCAACAGCATKACAAAAAAGGCTAAACGTGGCTGTCATGATCGCTTGTGTCTCTGTCATTGTATCATACCCTCCAGCAAGACATAATCCTTACTTCTATGCCTCAGACCCATCCGATATGCCCCCTCAACCCTCGCTATGCAATGCTTCAATCAATGGCCACCGCTGTACCGATGCAAGTGGAGATTGTGGGAGTCGATTTAGTGCCTTTTGTACTTATCTTCGAGCCGCTTCCTGTTCCCAGGGTCCAAGCTGTTGGTAGCCCCCATGAGAGTCTGACCAACCGCCTTGCTAACACCCATGGCTGGTCTCAGTATGACCGTGGGCGCACCCCTCAACACTGCTTTGGCAGCTCCTCCTGCTGTCCCGCTCTCCATTACTTCCCCTGGCATGGCCACAATTGCGTCCTTGGCGGTCAGTAGATCCCTTTCGAGGCTGGCGTAGGCGCCGCGCAGCCCTTGTATGACTCCGACCGGTTGATTGGAATAAAGGCTGATTTGCTCCTTTTCTTCCTCGTCCAAGTCAGCTTCGTCCCAGCCTCCTGAGATATCCCCACGTCCATGTAACTCCTGCGCTGTGAGTAAAGTCTCCGCTCCCTGCAAGACTGTCTGGGTCCCAATAGCAAGCTTGGCGCCTAACTTAGCAAACTCGCTTGTCGTCGTTTTCGCAAAAGCCAGCGCGCCTTTCTGAAAGCTGCGCACGACCCGGCCATCCTTCTTGTACTCTGCTATAGGTACGACGACAAGATCCCGAACCCCCTGCCCCACATTCACCAAGCCTCGGAGAGGACCTAAACCAGCAAGGATTCCAGGCAGCTGGTTTTGCTTGATGTCTGGCATCCAAAYATCGTTCAGCGTTTTCCCCAGCTTGTCGAACCCGGAAACCCCGTATATGATGACGTGACGGAGAACCATTTCCGCTTGGTCGAGTATGAAGAAGTTCATGAACTCTGTTGTATGACCAGAACGCAGACCAGCGTAATCGACCCGCTTTGGCTTAAAGTCAAGCTTCACTCGGATTGCGTTGACTTCTACCCGCTGCAGGAAGGGTTTCTCAGCCGTGCCAGTTTCTGGAACCGAATCATCCCTGAACTCGAAGAAGCGCGTCATGAAATCAAGGGCGTCTTGGTCTACATGGAGACGCAATGGGAGTATGCTTGCCTAGCAATCATTAGCATTGAGTGCACAACGTGAAATTTCTACCCACCTTTATAGCGAGCTCGGAGGCTGCCAGCTCAGGTACGGGTCTAATGTCGAGGATGAGGATATCCACCATGCTTCTGTCGTATTCTCGCTCCCCTGCGTCTGACATATATGTTGCAAACTTTTTCCATGTGGATGTCGGCACATGATCGAATATCTCCAGATCCTGTACCTGGAGTCGAAGGGAGCTTTGAGTCTGCCTCTGTCCCGGGGGATACGCCACGAAATCGGCAGATATGCCTTTGAGTTCAAATGTCATTTTGTGATATTGACTGCGCTTTAGTCGTAGCTTCCGTCTACGGGGCTGTTTATCACGCCCTTGTCTGCTTACTGATCGTGCCGTCGTTGATGTCTGGTAGCTGCCTGTTTCACTCACATTATCACCAACGTCTTCGTTCACACGGCGAGCAAGATCTCCTGCATCGCCACTCGCAGGAACCCCAATGTAGATAGAGTTGAACAGGAAGTCTCCGATAACGTCTTCACTGTCATCTTGCGGGTCCAAAGACCGCCCCTTTTCATTCTTGGAGGAACGTTCGTTGGCTTTCGATTGGACGTCATTCACAGCTTGGCTGATTCTCTGCCGTGTTCTATCCCAGTCATAGCCATCATATAAGTTCCAGATGATATGAAAATTTCTCAGACGAGCCTGGAGAGAATTGGAAGAAATTGGTCTGCCTCGGACGCTTGGCCGCCCAGGCAGCTCTTGTAGTGGGGTTTGATTGGTTGCTTCATCATCGAAATGGTCATGGTGAAAGTCCAGGGGCACGTCACCTGGAGCAACCTGCGCTTGATCATCGAAGCTTTCCAGTAAGTTACGGTCGCCAATCTCTCGAACCAATGATGGGCTGGCCATAGACTCAAGATCCTCCTCTAACATGCTGTCGGTRATCATCTGGCTTGTTTCAGCAGGATTGGGATCGTAGAAGCTGGAAACATATTCCAGGTTCTGTGGGACCTCGTCGTTCACCAGATCACCCTCGTCAAGTCCAAGAGGAAAGTCTGTGCTGTCAGACAGGCTCTGCTCGCTCATGGCATATGCATTTCCGGTGAAAGATGCAAGCATCTCTTCAACGGGAACAGCTTGAGTACGATATTTGAGCTCGCTACTCTTTGGCCTTGGGGGGTTTAGACCACTCATGATGCTCAACATTGTTTCGGTGGAGTCGGCACAGGTCTCAAGAAGCAAGAGCCCAGAGTCTATATCTATCTCCAGAGCGTGGCTGGACGTCGCGCCAACATCTAGATGTTTCACAGTGGCCTTCAAGGCCATGAGCGAAGCAACCGGAACGAAACCGGTATCAGTCAAGATTCCGACACAGTCGGCGGACGCATCAGTCGCCTCCCAAGGTATCTTAGTATGAATCTCATCAATGACCAATGCTGAAGCCTTCTTGACGAGGATCGCAGCTTCGAGTGTGCCATCAGACACAATAGAAGAATTGAGCTGTGCCTGTTCAAACACGACATAACCTCTAGCTTTGGTATTGCGAGGGTTGAGTCCCACTGTTGTGTCTTTAAGAATGATGTCAAGGTTGGGCAAAGTACTATCCTCGTGTTTGCTTCCAGAGCTGTCTTGATGTAGGACTCCTGCTGGCTTGGTCTCTTCCTGCAAATGACCTCGAAGTGTTGCAACAGAATTAATGGCCTCAGACAAGACTTCCTCAGTAGAAGCGCCCTCCCTGATCCCAAGAAAATCCATTAAGGTGATGACGTGGTACTCAAGACGGAGATCGTGGATCCTAATTCGTATTGTCGGATCCATTTCATTACCAATGAAACGAGCCAGAAGCAAAGGCAGACTACCACTGTGAGCAGTCTTAGCTGGCAAGGATGTACCGATAAGCGACTCATCACCATTACGATTGCAGCTCACGCTTCTGATCCCAACAGCCAATAGTAGGGGAAATCCAATGTGGGCTACTTCGGCGTTCTTTGTGCTGAGATTGAGCATTCCCATTTGGTCGCCCACCAGGGCGTGGAGAGAGACGGTCTTCAAAAGCACCAAAGTAAGGATGCCGGGGCGGTCATCCTCTGGCAGGTATCTTGCCACACTTGACAACCTTTTCATATCTTCGACAATTGAGGAAATGGATTGAGCTTCGGCAGGATTAGAAAGACTTCCCTCGAACGAATCAACCGTGACCCGAACAACACCCCCCTTCCGTCTCTGTCGCAGCAACGTGTCCACAAGCAACCCGTCTTTGAATCCATCCTCGTTGCCTAGTTGGGACGGGAGGACAAGCTCTATGAGACGGGCAAGGTCGACCTCCTTGGGAGCTGACAGATACTCGACCCTTAGATTCAACAAAGCAAGCGACATTGAAGGCTCTCGATCSTCAACCTGTGAAAGTGGGCCCTTGACCTTCAATCTGTCAATCTGCAGCCCCAGACCCTCTGTTCTGCTCACAATCTTCACGGCTGAAGTCGTCAATCTGATCGAGGTTTGATGTCCCTTGACGTCAAATGTGAGACCCCCAATCCGCGCAGTAATCTTGTTGCGACTCGGCATAGACGAGTCTTCGGAAGGTATTCCAGAMTCTTTTTTCTCAAAGTGAACACCACGCATTGGCTTTTTGGGCGATTTAGAGCGTCTGCTTGGGTCCTTGGGAGTTATAGTCGATATCATGGAGCTGCCAAGACCAAGCATGCTGCTCAAGCCCCCAAACCAGGCAAAAGTCTCGTCGAGTTTCCGCAGATCAAGCAGGACAGATATGGGCAAAGTTCTGATGTCAAGACTGGAGATCGTAGTAGACCTCTTGGCCGTGAGAACAAMATCATGCTCAATAGGTGCGAGGATGTCACGCGTGGAGTCCCTCATTCTCAGGTCTGCATTGAAGGTGATTATGTCCGCGTCCGCATAACCAAAAGATAACTTTCCAATTTTCATTTCCGTATGCGAATCATGCACTTGTCCTCGATGCTGAAATTGAAGGCCTCGCACTTCAGATTGGAGAAGCACCATTGCATTGCCGGACAGGTCATTCTGGAAAGCGTCCAGAGCCGCTAACGCGGGAAGCTTAGGAGCTCGGTCTCGCACAGAATCGAGGAATYGCCAGGTGATAGCCTGGAATGAGATGCTCAAGTCGATCATAGAATTCGACCCGGTCGAAGCTGGGTCTACCTCGTTTCTTGGTTGTTGACGGTCGCTGAGTCGACTGAGACCTTGCGCTAAAAGTGTTATCATCTTGGTGAGCGTCATATCCCCAACAATCTGGGYCTTGTTCAACTTAGCAACCACTGTGAGCACGGACTGCTTCGCCTGAAGATCAAGTGCAAGATTTGGCCGCAGAGCATCGCTTTCCAATATCCTATGACTAGCATGTTCCGACACAATCGTGGGTCCAGATGACGGTCTCGTTTGCCGCGTTGAGACCTGTATATCGATATTCTCAATTGCAACGATGTGCTTCACAAGACTCTGGCTCTCACTAACTGCTCCAGATTCCGAGGCCTCTGATGTTTCGGGAGAAATGACTTTCGGTTGCGCAGCACCATCTCTCTGGACGTGATTGACTTCAGGAGAAAAAGGCCTGTCATCGAATACTGGCCGTACTTTAGGCTTAAATATGGGCGACTGCTTTGAGTGAAGGCTGGTGTCGATTCGATCAGATTTAGCTCCTGTGATCTTAGGTCCACCAGCAGCGGTAATCTCCCGTGAAGCAAGCGGCGCAGGCTCGAATCTCAGAAGACCAGTATCATTATTGTCAGACGAAGCCGATTGCCAGTCACCCGGCATAGCGGGCAGACGCTCTTCTGACGTTCGAGGGATTTGGCTCATAGCGCTCATGTACATGCTAGTGGCTTCTTCGTGACTGTAGATTTTGGATTCTGTAAGATCTTCTGGTGGCGATCGTTGACCAGCGTCCATCCTGGCGAACGAGTCACCTATACTACTTGATGCTGAGCTTACATCAGGGTCCACAGAGTCTGCGAAAGTATTTGAAGTTGGGAGTGGCGGGATTGAGTGACGTATTGGGGGGCTACGACTGAGAGAGGTTTTCAAATCGTCACGCAAGCTGACTGTTCCGAGAGCTGACATCGGTTGCTGTTGTGACTGATCGCTTTGCTGGATTAAGTGGCTATCCACAAAGTGGCTATGGTCCACATGATAATCATGGTGTGATAAAGCATCGGCTGAATTGTATGTCTCCAATCGATCAACGGAGCTCTGCGATACCACAGGATCGTGGATTTCTGTAGGACGATTCTTATGGTATGAAGATTCAACGGACACTTTGCTCTGGTCACCGCTTGAGTATGGTGAGAAAGCTTTCGGTCGCGAGTCGTCGAATCGTAGAGAGGAGTTAGCCTGCCCCGGCGCAACACCAAAAGTACTGCTGTTGACAGTGTTAGGGGACGAGGGCACAGGGGATCGAGCGAGTTGAGTGAAGAGGGCAGCATCAGATATAACCATGAATTGGATT
This sequence comes from Ramalina peruviana, assembly GCA_001956345.1. NCBI lineage: Eukaryota > Fungi > Ascomycota > Lecanoromycetes > Lecanorales > Ramalinaceae > Ramalina > Ramalina peruviana. Next base: position 20,285 of record MSTJ01000200.1, on the reverse strand, counting down.
CTGTCGAGCTGGATCCGCCGCATATTGCGTGTTTGGCCTTCGATGGTAGAATCGTTGCCTTGCTGCTCATTTTTTGCTGTAGCTTCTTGAGCTCCACTGACAGTTAAAGCTTCTAYTGTGAGGCGCAAAACTACACTCTCCGGTTTTTCACTGGATCCAACGCCTTCGTCTCCGCCCATTGATGGCACATGCAAATATATGTCCAGATCGACCTGAAKGTTCCTGACCTGCACGTGCATGCGATCAATTACTCCTTTCAAAAAGTCGGCCAGGAAAGCTGGCAGAGAAAGCTCGTTCCCAACGCCAATATGTTCCGAAGTGGGCTCAACTATCGGCGGTCTTTCGAGATGTTGAGACTGAAGAAAGCTCGCATGGAGCTCCTCTTTGTTTCGCTCTGGCTCTCTTTCGAGGAACGACTCGGCTATTGCTTCGGTGGAAGGAAGCCGGTCGCTCGGTGGTCCGGATCCAATCTCAGGCCCTTTCTGATCGCTATACCCCAACCTTTGGCCTCCTGGATCGTGGACACGAGATTGGGTACCCCRACGTTGCCCATCTTCTACTTTCTGGAGGCTCTTGAAGCAAGCATCCCCTCCTTCCGTCCGATTGCTGTCAGTCCTGCAATCTGCTTCCACATGAACCTTGAGACCACTGATCTCGATAGATATTCCACTTTGATGAAGATCCGCAGGAATCGTCAATCGGAGAAGGTCCAGTCTAGCCCCAGCAATATTCAATGTATCTGGGAGCTGCAGGAGAGCTGACAGCTTTGTGCAATGCACGCCCACATCCTTCAACTCGACCGTACTTCTTTTGCCCCATGTGACGTCCAAATTCTCCAGATCTATGGCGTCAGTGTCGAGCAGCTCCAAGCGGGAGAGAGCGTAGCGCAGGACCCGCTTTTGCACAAATGAGGGAATGAAGTAGGCCATCTGGAACAGCTTCGCCACAATAGCATCTTACGCATACGCTATCTCGATTTGCAAGAGAATGCTGTTTCGTGGCGGGGTATTTCAGGATGCAAGACGGTGCCGTAGCTCCTGGGGAAGTGGAATCGTAAGCACCCTGTCACGAGAGTGGCTTCGCACACTGGACTACTCCCTGCATTAAGAAACATGGTGCAATGAGGCTCGTGATCAGCTGTTTTGATGATAATGATGAGCCCCGGTCACGAGAGTTCGTCATATCTATGTTGGCTCCGTAAGATCTTCTCAATAGGACAGCGGGAAGTTTCAGATCCCCCCTCGCCCCCCTGGTGTTTCATAGCGCTACATCAGTAATATCCGGGCAGGAATGCCCCGATTCAGATATGAATTGAATATAACAGGTGAGCCGATCAAGTTACGGGATATGAAGAATCTTTCCAGATTGAAGTCTATGGGACTACCTCTTGATTGCAAGATTTTCGCCCTTCCTCGGCGTGATCTGCATCACCTATTCATCAACCAACACTAGGCTTGAATGAATCTCATATGATATTCATAATCAGATAAGGAGACTGTCTCGGTCGATGTGGTGAGAGTCTCAAGCGCTGTTGAACTTTCCTTGTTGTGCATTCCGTCTGTAATCAATCGTCTACCCCTCCGTATTCGATAGCATATTCCATGACCACCCATTCACAGAATTCGTTCCATTGCCCTGTCCAAGCCCGCAGTCTTTCAGCTCGTAGGCCTTGGCCGTGCTTTCCATCCGCGACATCCTTATTCCATTCCTTGGTAGACTGATCCGTATACGATGCCCACCTTACACTGTTCTCCGCGAGGGAGCCGAGACCCTCGAGTCCTAGGTTCTCCCACCCTTGTAAGGCTTGCCAAAAATCGTGCGTGACTCCACTGACCCCATATCCAAGGACGCCTGGGTCATCGTTGGACAGCGAACATGGCACGCCTCGTGCTAGCAAAGCGGGAAGCGGATGAGCTTTGATTGAACTTGTCAGCCGTAAAACCTCATTTGAGATCGGACACGACTCGATGAGGATCCTCTTCGTTTTGACCATCTCCGTGAGTAGAGGATGTTTGTAGAGAGAGAAGCCGTGTCCGATCCTCCGCGTTCCCAGCAAGATCGCATCAAATAAATTGTTGTCAGTTTCGTCTCCGTCCCCCAAACATTCGCCAGCATGGAAGAAGAAAGGTATATCTACTCCATGTTCCATACATCGCTTCTTGAACCAGAAAAGTTCAGGAGTCAGATCAGCCAACGGTCGGCCCCCGTCTTCCTGCCCGACACAGTCATAGCCACAGATCAGGTCTGGGAATTGCTTCTTCATTTCAATGCAGCTTTTCATATGCTCCACTATCTGCTTTTTGCCCCAATAACGTAGGCTGGTCCAGATGAAACGGCATCCCCAAAAATCCGTGCCTTGGTCTGAGTCTTTGAAAGCCTCTGATTCTTCCTTCAAGATGCGCAAAAAACCCGCGTAATCTGGGGCGGGTTCTTCACAGCCCTCAAGGAAGTATGCTTGTGCAAAGACTGATCGAAAATCTACCTGTTGGACAATTAGGCATCAAGACCGGCATATTCTGGGGTGCRGTGCTCATCGCTTACCCACTGAACCCCGTCTTGACGCAAATCGTGAAACAACTTCTGCATAGCAGAGCGTAAGACGGGCTCATAATATTCCAGAGAGTTCAAAGGTCCAAAGCAATTGCCGAATTTCTGCCATATCGCATCAACGCCGTGATAGTGTTTCAAGGAGTCATCCAAGGTAATCGTACACAGACGCGTGAGCCATAACTTGAAACCCACGACACCATTAATTGGGAAGGATTCTGCGGCTTCTTTCATGGAAACGAAACTTGAAGCCTGATATTGATTAGTCCATATAGATGAACCAACGGCGTCCGCGGACTTCCGAAAGCGGAATCGAATCTCAGCATCCTCTTGCGCCTTGGAGGGGCTCAAGGGTTTGTTTGCCGACATGGCAATGCCTTGCGTAGCTAGAGCTTGTTCAATCACGAAGGATACATCAAGGGTAGCATCCATGTGAGCATGCAACAAGGCGCCCTTGGGCATTCTCTTCACGATCTGCCAAGACTTAGTCTTTTCCATGACGTCTCTGGCCAAATGAAACATCATGCCTGGGTACAAGTTGATGTCTTCCTTGTCTGCCACGTCGCGTTGTAATTCTTCCGTCCAAATGGTGCGCCGCTCTTCTGACAGGATGCGTGAGACGATTGTGCAAGCTTCCGTGGCCATTGGGGTTAATGACTGTCGGAAGGCATTATCACTTCGCTGGGACTTTTCTTGCTCTATCAAAGCTTCACGACCCGAGAGATATTTTTGAATGAACTGGTCCTCGAATTGGGGCAGTCCTTCTTCAATTTCCCAATCTGAGAGCTCGCTCCCCTCTTCGAGCTCGTTGTCGGACATGGTGTTCCCGAGTATCTATGTAATGCTTCCTGGCATGGATCGAGCCTTTTTCGAAGCTAAAAGATTTTGGCGAGATAGACGCACGATACTCTTGGTTTTAGGAAAAATTTGCACTTCTCGACAATAGAAAGGTCTCGATGACGATCAGCCCCAACCTACATGAGATAGCCTGTGCTAGGCTCGAGACGTTGCTTTGCGGGACACGCTTCTCTGACGCATCGATGGTGTTCAAGAAGACATACTACGGCTTATCGTTCGGCGATCCCGTTTGAGTGAGTCGAAATCTCGGTRTATTACCTTAGGGAACGATGTCGAAATTTGGCRTACAGTCTTGGACAGTGTACTTGAGCCGCTGGAGCCTAGGCTCGGAGCAGGCGGGTATGGCTTAGCCGCAGCCCGGGCATAGAAAATGGGGTGGAAAATCGGCCAGCTTTCCCCTTTCAGTCCAATCCTCCGCCACAAATACAGAACGAATGAGGRCGGACTCCGCTGCAGTGATATGYGCGTCAGCAGTGGAGCCCGATAATGAAATGATAAGAAAAGGTCCAAGGATGTYCCTTTTYGCGTGACACCCGTCGACAAGGGTCATCCAAAAGCCAATCATCGCCTCCAGAGGGTCCAGCTAGTCAGCTACTGATGGTCTGGGTCCATCCTGATCTTCTACCTCGGGCTTGGCCGCCGTTATAATACTTATGTTGGATGCTACCCTGCCTTATCGCCGGAGCAAGAAGAGGGGTTAGTACATGGATGGCAGGTGCTCTGTAGGTAGTGTGCTTGTTGTTGATAAAGATCATAAAGATCCCCACCCTTTCCATACTTGCTCCTGTTACTGCTTCGATGTGATTGCCAAGCTTCTTTCATAAAAATTATTCGTTTGGTCAGAACTATGGAGGATGAACAACATGAACACAATGCTTCACCCCAGCATCATGTGGTCATTAATAATGACCCTGCGCTGGATACCGCCCGTGAACATCATCATACCCATCTTCACCACAGCGCTCATGCGGAGGAGGGGCGACATGATAATTTGATGTATTCGAAAGGCACGACGGATGAAAGGTCCATCATTCCGCATCAAGATCATCAGGACCATAATATCGAACGAAGAAAGAAAGCCGTAGTCTCGGATGCAAATCCCGAAATCACAGAGAGTGCTATGGATACCGAAAAGGCCACTTATAGCTCAGAGGAATCAGATCCTCAATCACACAGGCTTTCCAACTTCTACAGGAAATATCGAATCTTCTTCCATCTGATCGTATGGCTCGTTTTCACGGGGTAGGTGTCCCTATGAACCGCTAGAGGCTCTCCGTCATTGGACGACACATTGCTAATGGGCTCCCAGCTGGTGGATTGCGGGGTTGATCCTGCATGGTATTCATGAATCGACCGGCTACCGGACAGGCTGGCTCAAAGCTTTCCTTGTCTGGCTGGCAATCACTTTGCGAATTATCTTCTTCCATGTACCAATAAGCGTCATCACAAGGCCCATGCACTGGGTATGGAATAACACCGGCGTAAGATTTGCCAATTTACTTCCAGATGCCTGGAAAATTCCTTTGGGGGCTACCTTGGTCGTCGCCGTCATCTTCATAGGAGCCTTCGCCAGTCCTGAGAGCCAGGATAACACACGTGACAACCGTGCCGTGTCTCTGTTTGGGCTTGTAGTCATTATTTTCGTCATGTGGGCTACTTCGAGGAATCGAAAAGCCGTCAAATGGCATACTGTGATCGTTGGCATGTTCATTCAATTCATCATCGCCCTTTTCGTTCTGAGATCTGGAGCCGGCTTCGATATCTTCGCCTTCATCTCCGAGCTCGCCAGGGATCTGCTAGGCTTTGCCGACCAAGGCACTGCATTTTTGACAGCCACTACGGTACCACAGTTGGGGTGGTTTCTTGTGTCAGTCCTCCCAGCGGTCGTTTTCTTCGTGGCCCTCGTCCAGCTACTCTACTATAACGGCATCCTCCAGTGGTTCATTGGCAAGTTCGCCGTATTTTTCTTCTGGAGCTTGCGCGTATCAGGAGCGGAGGCTGTCGTTGCGGCGGCATCTCCTTTCATCGGTCAAGGCGAGTCTGCAATGCTGATCAAACCCTTTGTTGCGCATCTTACGCAGGCCGAGCTGCACCAAATCATGTGTTCTGGCTTCGCCACTATTGCAGGCTCTGTTCTGCTGGCGTACATCGCGTTAGGTGTCAATGCCCAGGCCCTCATCTGTACGTATATTGCCAAAGCTCTCCCATTCCCAGGCACTGCTGATATGCTATAGCCTCGTGTGTGATGTCGATCCCAGCATCGCTCGCTATAAGCAAACTTCGATACCCAGAGACCGAGGAAACATTGACGACCGGACGCTGCGTAATCCCCGACGACGACGAACATCGCGCAGCCAACTCACTTCATGCATTCGCGAACGGAGCTTGGCTAGGTCTCAAGATTGCTGGAATGATCCTCGCGACACTGCTGTGCATTATCGCTCTACTAGGATTGGCAAATGGTCTTCTGACTTGGTGGGGACGGTATCTCAATATCAACGATCCGCCGCTAACAGTCGAACTTATCATGGGGTACATCTGTTACCCTATAGCCTTCCTTCTTGGTGTTCCACGAAACGGTGATCTTCTCAAGGTAGCCCAGCTCATTGGCACCAAGCTGATTGCGAACGAATTTGTCGCGTACACGGCGCTGCAGACAGACCCTGCTTATGCAGATCTGAGCCCTCGAAGTCGACTCATCGCTACAGTAAGGAGATGGACTTGATCTATACCCCTCTGCTTATGATGGTGAACGTGATTTACTGACTTGATACCTCAGTACGCGCTCTGCGGCTTTGCCAACATAGGCTCTTTAGGCACGCAAATCGGTGTGTTAAGTCAGATCGCACCTGGTAGGAGCGGAGATGTTAGTCGGTTAGCTCTGAGTGCATTAGTTGCTGGTGCCTTGAGTACCTTCACAAGCGCCAGCATCGCTGGTCTCCTTATTCAAGACCAAAGCGCGTATTTCAATCCCAGCACAGCAAGTGGTTGAGAGTCGGGTTGGTCTCCCATCTGTTACCTGTCAGGCAATTCTCACTAGTTAGAATCAAACCATATATCAGCAAGACAAAATCTTCAGAAAGACAAGGGGATATCATCATTAGGAATGCTCTATCCTTTGCTATGCTACGCTATGCTATTGCGCCTCATTATCCCTTGCCAGGCGATCTACCTTGAAGAAGATCGTAAGCTTTCGTCACCCGACCCCCTACTCAATCCAAACCGCCCATGGCTCAGGCCCGGGGTGATAGCCTCAAGCGTAAATGAATGCACCGTCTGGAATCCTAAGTCAAGCTTCGCCATACCAAGCATTACATACGGCTCAATCATCCGTCAAGTCCTGGTGTCGAGCTAACACCAATCGCTGGTATTCTGCCGTGTCACTATCCCACAGCTCAGCCGCCTGTCCATTGAGCGGACTCGCACTGCATCCCGTCATCAGCATCAAGCAATGAACAAAAGCAGCATCCGTACTTATTTGGTTCTCCTAGGAGGCTCTGCAGGCTCAACAACACGCTCTGCACATTGTAAACCGCGCTCCACTTATCCTTAAGGATATCCAAACAGATCCGACCCGAGAAATCGACGTTGGGGTGATAGATGGGGGTCTTGAAGAGGACCGTAGGGGGCGCATATGGGTAGTTCGAGGGGAATTCAAACGAGAGCTTGAAGGTCAATTTGGCGTAGGGGGTGTCGTCCGGGCCACCGATGGTGGCAGTCCAGAGTAGCAAGTTTTCTGGTGTGGATGGAAAAGCCGATATTGAGGGGGTAGGGTGCATCATCAGGTTCATGAGCTCTGTCTGAAGGCTGCTCATGCAGACGCAATGTCAGTCCACTTTTTGGTTGACAGGGCTCCACGGTGGACAATACCGTTTGGTAACACTCTGCGCATCCTGGCGCCGAGACACTGGGCCAAGCTTTGAAACTTCGTGGGCCGAAGGCTGGCCAGGCGCAGAGTTCTGGGTGTCTTCCATTGCATAGTCCGCCATGGCGATGGAGCACTGTTTGGGGGTACAGTAGGCTTCAGTTAGGGGCGTGTGAAGACAATAATTAGCTGTAATTTGCGCCTCCTTGGAAATCAATGGTCTTTTAAGCTTCTGCAAGGCAAGAAAAGAATCTGGTGTAGATTCAGGTGTTCAGGAGGAGTGAACAATGGAAGCTGAGAGGCTGATTTATGTCTATTTACAGTGTTGTACTACCGCGGTCGGAGGGGCGATGTTAGCGTGTTCAAGATGATGTCGCTTTCTTGGCAAATTCGAAACACKTGCGCGTTTGTTGCTCACAGACCAATAATTTTATGTTTATCAAACGGTGTCTCAAACGTGATCGTGTTGCAGAGGTGACGAATGAGGAGAGTTTTACCTGATGATGCACTTGAAAGGGAAATTACGGGTATTGAAAGTCTTGTAGACTTTTGTACAAAGGCTCAATACTTCGCTCTCATTGCTTAAGCTACGACCATGATAGCCCACTCGCAACTTGCTCCTTTGCCCAGCCAGCTACCCTTTCGCATAGTGTCCAAGACAATAGGGCAAGGAGCTTACGCTTGGTCGGTTGGGCTTACCCATCTGCACCACTACGGGAACATGGGCTGATCGACATCCAGCATCAAAAAGGCGGCTCCCCCTGATGCCCCCAAGCCTGTCTTTGCTGTCAAGTTCATCAATAAGGACTATGCTGTGCGCCACGGCCGGCTTACGAAAAAGCAGTTGGACGTTGAAGTGAGTCTCCATGCTCGTCTGAAGCAGCATCGGAATATTGTGGCATTCTTCCAGAGCGGTGAAGATTCGCAATGGCGATGGATAGCGATGGAACTGGCCGAAGGCGGCGATCTTTTCGACAAGATTGAGTCTGATGTAGGCGTTGGGGAGGATGTTGCGCATCTCTACTTTACACAGCTCATCAGCGCCGTGACCTACATGCACAGCAAAGGTGTCGGCCATCGCGACATCAAACCCGAGAATATTCTGCTCTCCGCCGAAGGAAACCTTAAGATTGCCGACTTCGGATTGGCGGTGCTCTTCGAGTATAACGGCCAGCGAAAGTTGTGTACTACAAGCTGCGGCAGTCCACCCTATACCGCCCCCGAAGTGGTTACTTGCGATCGTAAGGAGAAGAAGAGGTTGGATCACGGCTACGAGGGCAATTTAGTCGATATATGGTCCTGTGCTGTTGTTCTCTTTGTACTTCTGGTCGGAAATACCCCATGGGATGAACCACTCGATCGCAGCTATGAATTCAGCGAGTACGTGAAGACGGAAGGTCGACCAGATGATGAGCTTTGGCACAATCTACCTGATCAAACTCTGCCTCTACTGCGAGGCATGATGAAGGTGGAACCCTCCGAACGCATGCCATTGCAGGACATCCAGCGCCATCCCTGGTTCAGAAGGAGTAATCCGTACCTTGGCTCTACTGGCGCGCTTGAAAATCCTGTTGGACTAGCAACCCAGATGTTTGAAAGCATGCGGATCGACTTTTCGCATGATCCAGTGGCCTCACAGCACAGCCAACGACCTGCTCATGGTACGGGGACTGACGCCATGGACGTAGATGTTGTGAGTATCGACATCGATGCTACTACACCTCGGAACGAGATCATGTTCGACTGGGGGACCAGACTGGAGGGTAATGACGCGCTTTCTAATGTCCCCAGCACCAGCAGCTGGGACGAGCAACTGGCAGAAGAGCCATCTTGTTCTCAATTCTCAAGTGTCCCCCGAGTCCCTTTGACCAGAACGCAGTTCGCTCGACAATTTCGAGACATTCTTCCGTCTCACTCGCTCACTCGTTTCTTCTCATTCTGGCCGAATGAAAAGCTGCACACTACCCTCTGCAATGCCCTGCAGATGCTTCACATACAACCTGCCGGAGCGTCGCAGCTCTCGGAGGATGCAGACGGCAAAGCCCTTGACACCATCAAGATCAGATCGACCGACGGACGTAATTGCACCTTGATAGGAGACATCGTCATTAACAGTATGACGGGTATCCAGGGGCAGGTGCTCGAGGTTGATTTTGTAAAGGCGAAAGGAGACCCGCTGGAGTGGCGAAGGCTTTTCAAAAACRTCGTGATTCTCAGCAAGGAGGCTGTCTTCAGACCGGACGAGAGCATGGGTTTACTTTCGCAGATGAATGTACAGTGACACCTGGCAAGTTCTCACTGAGAAGAATGACACCCTGCCTGCCCAGGCGCAGCCGATTACATCGAGAACAAGCGCCATATGGATCTTCAGGGCGAATAAGGAAACCAAAGACCCATTGGTGATGATCCTGCTTCGTTTCCAACTTAACCTCCATCCGAGCTCCTTCCCCAGTAAGTGTGAGAGGAATCGAAGGACAAGTGCAATGACTTGACCAGATTCTTGCAATGCAGTTTTGCTCACTTGAGTATTTTGTGCCATTCAAGCTCCTCAGTATGAAGGCAAACCATGATTAGATTCTCCGTATATGAAGGAACCCAAACCTCATCTCGGTGCTTTCCTAAAKGGGACATCTTAGTCCAATCTACCATGATCGGGAGTGTAGAACGCTTCATTTTCATCAGCAGAGTCATTTGCTGATCTTCATAAACATTCCATACCGTCGCAAATCAGAGCAAGGTGTTGTTGTGTCAGTACTTTACTTTCATCACGCCTCGATGATGACCGTCGCGACATGTTTTACCCCCTCACGAACCTTTTTCTTCTCATGTCCATCTCCACCTTGATACCCACGCACCATTTCCACAACAGTAAGCCGTTGGATAAGCTATCCCGCTGAGCCTTTCTCATCGTCGTGTCAAAGGTCACTTGCCTTTGCATACATTCCATTCCATTGTTCGCTCGTCAAACATCCTCTCAGCAGCATCACTCTAGCTCCTCCAATGCCGCCCGTTTCTAACAAGATTGGGAATCTCTTCAGGAAAAAGGACGAGCAGGAGCACACACCTCCGAAAGCATTATATGACGACCTTGAAAGTGCACACGAGTCCATTGCTCGAAATTCGAGCTCGTCTCATCTGCCGACATCTTCTCTAGTCCCTGTGTCGTCGAGCCTCGCGCTTCGACCTTCTAGTCCGTCGCCAGTTCAGAAGGCTTCCGTGAGGGGACTTGCTTTGCGGTTTAACTCGACTACGCCTCCAGCTCAGCCACCCAAATCCTTACCGATCGGCCTTCAGAAAGTCATCATACGAGACGACGAGACCCGTGTTGGGCCTCAGACGTCGAGTCAGGTGTCAGATATGGCTAAGATGCAGGAGTCCGCGTCGGGGCCTGCTGCGACTGATTCAATAGCCAATGATCCTTCGACATCGCATCCACCTCAAAACATCCAGTCTGACTCGGAGAACCTCAGCGATGACTTTCATCAAGCCTTGCCAGACCCCGAGAATCATCTACCAGTCATGAGCCGAGATGATAGAATTCAAGTACTGGTGGCGAGCGACACTGTCGACAACATCCTGACAAGCTATGGCCAGCGCTCATCAGCACAGTCGCTCCAAAGTCCACACCCACCGGTGTCTAGCAGCATTGACGCTGCTGCGATTCGAGGAGCTTCCACGACATCGAATGAAGGCTCAGCGGKAATTTCACAGCCAGAATTGGAGAATCACGGCGGGACCGACAAGGAGCCTACATTCGCGAACCACGCTTYTACAACCCCCCAAACGTCTCAGCCTCTGAGCAATGCAGAAAAAGCGTTGATTGATGAAGGTGACTACCACTCATCTGCGATACCTATAATTCAGAATTGCAGCGCTTTCACCTCACGACAAATGCAACCATTTGCCTGGAGTCCCTGCCCCAGTGAACACTCGGAAGAGGACGACGTGGGTGGATTTGATCCCGACGAACATGATCTCCGCGAACGATCGAGGTCGAAGTCGAATATTCATGTCAATTCCGACCGCACGACTTCCCCATCAGGTTCTTACGGAAATACGCGCAATCTTCTAAACCTCTCAGGGTCCGGGGCATCTGGAGATGCTAGTTCGCACAGTCATGCTGGCCAAGCTTCTTTCCAAGACGCTGACCCGGTAGTATCGAAAACCAAACGACACCACGCCATATCTCGTTCGACCATTGACAGGCATGATCCAAYCCCACACAAGACAGGTCGTTTTTCTGGAATCGTCTCGGACGGCACCTCCTCACGTCCAATGTCAGAGACAGAGATGATAGAATCTCTGAGCGATCTAGTGAAGGCCGCTTTGAGAGCGCCAACTTCAAGTGAMACCAGCAGTGTGGCCGAGCAGAGAAGCTCTGTGAGTGACGGAAGAATGCTGGCACGTCAGGCGGCCGCTGCCTTACTAGGAGCGCGTGCAGGAGATCTTGCAATAGAGTTAGGGCTTGCTGAGAGCCTCACATCCTCGTCAATAGGTCACGGATACGATGCCGGTGCTCCTAGTAGCCACAAAGATCGAGCCGACATGCACAAGATTACACCTRGGTCCAAGCCTCGCTCAGGAACTCCGCCGGCTCTTTTTRGAAGGAAGACACCACCAAATTCRGACGAACCTAGCAACTCTCGACCGTCGCTGYTCAGAAAAGATAGCAGGTTGGCTAGGGCTGCTGCAGCCGCAGGGGTGAAAGAGCACGGTCGCTTGGGGAGAGCAATGGCTAATTCTCCAGAGCGAGACTGGATCACGGAGACAGACGTGAAGACTAGTGGTGAGAATACTGGGCTTGTCAATGATGAGACGACTACTGGTAGTAGTATTGCCGACATGTCAGACTCCATGGAATTATCGCACAGCAGTCAACAGCAATTAGAGCCGAAGGAAGCCATTGGGATCCCTAGCCACTCGGTGCATCCGCGATATCATAATTCCTTTTCTCTGCACAAGAACATAAAGACTGGATTTGTTGGGGTGACTCAGGACCTTGTGTCAAGAGAAGGGACTCGGATCTACAACGATCAGGGTTCATCAAATCGAAGCTTCACAAGTCCTGGTCCTAGCCCCTTCTACCAGCATCCCCAGCCGTTGCCCAAGGACCATCCGCACCCACTGAGTACTTCACCCYGGATGACACCATCCAGTATAGAGCTCAGACCGATGCTGCAGAACCAGGATCATCCGCTGACAACGCACGAGAAGCGCCTGCAACGAGAACTTACAAGCTCAGACATCTCCTACGTCTCGACTGAGTCCGGCGAACATGATACCCACGAGGASTCCCAAAGTCCTGATGGTGGTATCTTCCACTTCAGTCAAGGTGCAGACCAGGGACAGGAAGGATCACTTMCTTTAAGAAGACTGCGTCGGGTCCCATCGTCAACATGGCTGAGCACAGTATCCGAAGGGCAATCTCCACAATCCTCGCCTCGCGATCGGGTGAGCAGCTTCCAGAAGATGGCATCAGCAGGGCCTAGAGGCAACGTCACAGGAACGCTCGAGGGGACTGGAGCTCGAGAGGTGGGCAGTAGCCTAGCGGATGCGAGCAGCCCAGTCGCGCAATTCTCGAGCAGTCCACCCATCCTTCTAAGCTCACCACCCGAGCATTTGTTGAAACCCGCAGGTGGCSACGCACACCAACCCGTCTCAAAACCTGGAAGTGCTGTCCTAGCCTTTCACCGTCACCTTGAGGGCCATCACATCGACGAAACCTCGGGTTGGATGCAAGAAGCCTCGCGGGGCCATGATTCCTTTGACATTGTAGCGTATCATGGCGCTGGCAAAGCCTCTGCTGCTTGGGAACACTCTCCCTCTAGTGAAGCCTACAAACGGCGGAACAGGACAACRTCTGGCTTCGGAAGGCGCTATTTCGAGCAGTTTCAGCAGGCTAAGCGCGGTTCATCCGAGGAAGATGAGAAGATTGACTGGCTCAAATATCTTCGCCCTAGACGAGGCACTCGAAAAGAGGCAGACTACAGGAGCTCTCCAGATCAGCCTGCAGSCAATGACAGCGCCATACCACCAACTACGCAAGGCTTGGTAGCAAGTCCTGGAGCRGGAGCTGACCAGGTTTCGCGCGATGAGGCTTTTGAAAATATCGAGAAGAGTCAGGATGCAAAGGTCGAGGTCTCGCCCACTCGCGCTCCCTCTTCTGACCACAGCCCTACCCAAGCGACTCGGCCGAGTTCGTACAATGGTACTGTGTACACCACGGTGCCGCCTCCAGTRCTTGACCATCCGTTGTACGGACCCAGAGATCGGCAMAGGGTTGACTCGCAATATGCGATSCTACACCCGGAATTTGATGCACGACAATCGTCCCCGCATCTGTATGGCTTTGCTTCTGAGGTAAACCCTCGAATGAAGCGRTTCTCAATCCTGTTTGGGGTTCTCTGCATCGTGTTCTTCATCTTCGGGCCACTCTATGGTCATGGACATCTGGACGGGTGCATGAGGTGGTACTCTGATGGCCGGTGTGCGGCGTTCCCCAGGAAATACAAAGTCATCGTCTTGGTGGGCAGCTACGCGGCGATCGTGTTGGTCATAGTCTGTCTAGTTTTGGCAATGATACTCATCAGCAGATGAGGAGTGACGAAATTTGTGGGGAATGCATGGCCTCGAAGAAATGAGCTGCTCGGCAGCATGTTGCCTATTCCAATCGGTGGAATACTGCGGGATGAAGAAGGAGTAACGCATTGAAAAATGTTCAATCAGGGCTGGCATTTCATCACTGGAATCGTCTTTTGCAAAGGATAGCTTACTCCTGGCAAAAGGTCACCACCTGCGAGAGATCTCATTGCTTGGCTTTCGGTTTCTGTAGTCACATAATGGACGGCGTGCTAGAAGATTCACTCGCATTTACCATGGATTTCGCGTGCTGGCTGTTCTTCATGTCTTCCATAGTTGTGTCTGTTAGATAACTCTCTTAATAAGTACCTTGCCAATCATTCATACCCGGTTTCATCCAATCAGAAAATCATTGAAGGCGTAGATATCGAGGCAGTTTCGTCTTGGCAACGCGTCACTTCGCCCCTTTCGCGGCCGCCAAGCGCGCATCTCCAGTCAAAGTCGACGTTGAACTTGTCAAGCCTAAGTATCTACTGCTAATGCTACATATCTATAATCAAATCGAATTGCTCTGAGCAACGGSATTACCAAGAGCGCTTCGAGTATGGCTTTCTGTATCACATTCGGGACTCACGGTATGCCTARACTTGACAAGGCTGCCCTGYCATGAACCCAATTTGCTRATGCCCAAGCTTTAYAGAGTTCACCRGTCAACTCGAGGGTTACGAGGGAGTGACAGCACAATGTCACAATTGTATGTTCGCTCGAGACTCGTCTTCGACCAAAGCTAACGCAAGCCATYACAGGCGGCAACTGGTCTGCGCATTGTATCACCCGATGGCCATGGTTTACAGTTTGCTTCCTGGTGAGCTCTTGCCCTACGGCTCCCAGACCCTTCGAAACCTCTTCTGATGCGCGAACCTTGCCCACTAGCCCGTCATCCCTCTCGCGACGCATAAGTACAAGGAACTCAGTTGCCCAATATGTCGCTTCACCCAAGATCTCAGGCAAGTTGGTCGATCAAGCCCATCTCAAGAAGACCCTCTCTGCGCATTCCCAGTAACACGGACGCTAATTGTGGAATTGCTTTTAGTATGCGACCCGACGTGCAGTCACAGCATCAAGGAGGACACGGCAGTATGATGCAAGGAGGACCGCCACCGCCTGGAATACCACCCGGTCATGGAGGCCCGCCGCCTCAGGCGAGTGGGGGATTGCAATACAAATAAAAAAGATGGCATAAGAGCAAAGCGAGGAGGGAAAGTGCAGGATGGGGGAGCCTCCTGCCTTCCGCGTTTCAAATTACCGGACTCGCCATGTTCTTCCCCATTATGTCAGAAAGGCTTTGGAAGATGGCTACCAATACTCTTCTACTATCATCCTGTTGCAGTGCCCTATCCCAGCTGCAGCAGTCCTCCCCAAGACCCGTGCCCTCTTCATTGCTATGGAAGCCGCGTTTACCCACAACTTTTGGGTGATGAGGAATCGAGACAAGGACCACGGCTTTACGGGCCCTTGCCCCTGGGATCAAGCATCCGTACAGTGGGACGGGCTTTGCTCGCACAGTCCATTGCTAGAAGGTGTGGATGGCATTGAACTTAGCAAAGGCCAGCTCGAAGCCGTTAGCGCTGCCACGAAACAGAGGCTTTGCAAAGCTAGCAAGAGATTTGCACAAAGGCGGAGCGAAGGCTACCTTGCCACTRCGGAAGCCTATTGTCAAAATGCAGCATGCGCAAAACCTGAAGACTGAGAAGTAGTACTATTGCGCCACTTGTAACATCAACTGCCACAACACTGCTCAATTCAGAATCCACAACAACACTGCACGGCACAAGCACAAGGTTGAAGTGGGAGTCGAAGTGCACCRGTGCGAGACTTGKAAAAAGACTTTCCCATGGAAGCACAGTTTGATTACACACTATGCTTCTAAGAGGCACATCGCTCTGGCTTCTGGAGCGGAGCGCGTCAAAGAGGGCTACCCGTGCGAGACTTGTAATAAGTCTTTCCCATCGAAGAGGGACTTGGTTCAACACCAGGCTTCTAAGATACATATCGCTCTGGCTTCTGGAGTGGAGCGCGTCAACAAGGGCTACCCGTGCGAGACTTGTAATAAGTCTTTCTCAACGAAGAGCGACTTGGTTCGACACCAGGCTTCTAAGATACACATCGCTCAGGCTTCGCGCCTTTAACCTTGCAGCTCCCACATTGATATGAAAGCAACAGAATCTGATAGCCGTAAGCCTATCTCCTATCCTGGGCCTTGCCTGTTCGCTGATCGTATGGTTGGTGAAAAGCAGTATGGCAATCTCTCGGACTTCGCACCTTTAGCCTCGCAACTCTCACATTGATATGGAAGCAACAGAATCTGATAGCCGTAAGCCTATCTCCTCTCCTGGGCCTTGCCTGTTCGCTGATCGCATGGCTGGTGAAAAGCAGTATGGCAATCTCTCGGACTTCGCACCTTTAGCCTCGCAACTCTCACATTGATATGTAAGCAACAGAATCTGATAGCCGTAAGCCTATCTCCTCTCCTGGGCCTTGCCTGTTCGCTGATCGCATGGCTGGTGAAAAGCAGTATGGCAATCTCTCGGACTTCGCGCCTTTAGCCTCGCAACTCTCACATTGATATGGAAGCAACAGAATCTGTTAGCCGTAAGCCTATCTCCTCTCCTGGGCCTCGCCTGTTCGCTGATCGCATGGCTGGTGAAAAGCAGTATGGCAATCTCTCGGACTTCGCGCCTTTAGCCTCGCAACTCTCACATTGATATGGAAGCAACAGAATCTGATAGCCGTAAGCCTATCTCCTCTCCTGGGCCTCGCCTGTTCGCTGATCGCATGGCTAACGAAAAACAGCATGGCAATCTTTTGGTGGCTAGGATGGGCAGCAAGAACCATATGCTGGCAGGCATGGTTGTGGCTCACCTTTCTCCTTTGAGTTTTATTCCGGTGCTCACTTATGGCTTGGGGTTCAAAGGTATGATGACTATGTATATTCAGCTTCGATTTTCTAATCATCTTTTATACCAAGTCCATGGAGCCCCGCCGCCTCAGGCAAGCGGGGGACCGCAATATAAAATACTGGCTTGCGAGGAGGCTGCTGAGTCATGCTCAAGTCTTGACGCCACCTCCCAGCTGCACAATATTTTGCATATAAGCGGACGGCGTTTGCGAGCGCGGCTGGACCTACCATCAGCAGAGGAATACATAGTCGAATACTAGGATTGTGCGATGGGTATCTCGACTTGGAGTTGAATTTTCATGAAGAATTTCTGATACGTTGAAGCCTTTCGCTTGATGGCTTTGGTGAACATTGCTTGCCTACTGTAGCCATGGTTCCGCTAGTTGTACCGATCTGCGGAAAGCTCTATTCAGGGACCCCTCACGCAAGACTTGTCGCGGAACACCTGATCCTTGCTGCTCCCGAAGCCGACCATCAGCAACTTCATGTTAACCAAACGGCGTTCGGTACATGACCATAGCTGATCGCGAGCCCCCGATGCAGGAGGCCAAGACACTGCATGCATGCGATCGAACAGATCCTGCGGTCAGGAGGTCCAGATATACAGATCTGGATCCCATGCAGGCATAATGCTCCTCGAAAACAGCGAGGCTGCCGATGTCGGCGCTAGTAAAACTAATAGCGAACTTTATAACGCTAGGCCCTCATAGGCTATTGATAACGCTGATAAGGCTTCATATTCATTTCGACACTATATTTTGACCAATGCCAACATACGAACGATGCTCTCTAACGCATGGTCCTCGATAAACGACGGTCGAGACCCCTGCAAACGTAGTCTTGCAGCTGCTTATCGAGACGATGTATTGGCGTTGTGCTTTGGGAGCCCTTGACCCGCATCTCATGATATTCTAGTCTGTCTGGGGTGGGATATAGAGCACGCGAGCGTGGGGCTGGACAGGCGAGATCCTAAATCAGCGAAGAGATATGAATGATTCGTCCTCCCATTGCTCCCTCTTCCTCATTGATCCTGTACTTCGCTGTCTGCCTTGGGTGTTGTTGCTTGCTTGTCCGTCCCCCATTGAAGCATCCATTGTATTTGATAAGAGAGGTCGACATCTTCCAAGCAAACCGATCTTGTGTTTTGAAAACCGTGACACTTGGATTAACCACTGCTCCACTTCACGCACCGCAAAATGGCGGTCTCTCCTCCCCTCTCACAGTCGGTAGGCTATGGTATCGTTCTGGGCCTCGGTTTTCTGTTTGCCCTTGGAATGATGACCACGACCTGGGTGCTCAAACGCTACAACAACGAAGTACAGACCAGCGAGATGTTCTCCACCGCTGGACGTACTGTCAAATCAGGTTTGGTTGCATCTGCGGTCGTGTCATCTTGGACCTGGGCAGCTACACTACTCCAATCGTCAGGTGTGGCTTACAGATATGGGGTCTCGGGTCCTTTCTGGTATGCTTCTGGCGCAACGGTACAGATTTTACTCTTTGCAACGCTGGCTATTGAGCTCAAACGACGCGCACCCAATGCACATACCTTTTTGGAAGTCATCCGAGCTAGGTACGGGCTGTATGCCCATCTGGTGTTTATTGTATTTGGCTTGATGACGAACATCCTGGTCACTGCCATGGTAAGGGAACCACATTGGCGAGCTGTTTTTTTTAAGCTGACATTGCTCGTAGCTCCTGACTGGTGGCTCGGCTGTGGTCACTTCGTTGACGGGCATGCCCACCGCTGCCGCTTGTTTCCTCCTTCCAGTAGGTGTGGTCATGTATACCATCATGGGCGGCATTCGTGCAACGTTCTACACTGGTAGGTCCTAGATTCCATTCCAGCTTTTCGACAGTCTTCGGGAAACAGCCAAGCCTTAGTAAAGTCTTCGAGATTGACCGCATTGAATGGAAAGCTGCCGCACACAGATCTCGAGAGCAATTGGCACGCAAGGCACGTTCGGCTAATTGTTGTGGCCAGATTATGTGCACACCGTCATGATAATCGTCATCATTTTCATCTTCGCCTTCACTGCTTACACCACAAACGCCAATCTTGGTAGTCCTGGCAAAGTTTACGATCTTCTCAAGCAGGCCGCAATAGACCACCCTGTGTCCGGTAATGCTGAAGGCAGCTATTTGACGATGAGATCTAAAGAAGGTGCTATTTTTTTTGTGATCAATATCGTCGGCAATTTCGGTACCGTTTTCATGGACAACGGGTATTATAATAAGGCCATCGCTGCCAGCCCCGTGCATGCGCTACCAGGATACGTTATGGGCGGCCTTAGTTGGTTTGCCATACCCTGGCTTGCTGCCACTACAAGTATATTAACCCCTGGTTTACCTGCTGTTTATCTGCTTATATTAATATAGTGGGTCTGTCCTGTCTGGCTCTCGAGACCAACCCCGTGTTTCCAACCTTTCCCTCTCGGATGCCTGATGCAGATGTGACTGCTGGACTGGTCTTACCAAATGCAGCGGTGGCATTACTTGGGAAAGGAGGCGCCGCTGCTACACTTTTGCTCATCTTCATGGCAGTCACCTCCGCAAGCTCGGCAGAGTACATCGCGGTAAGCTCGATCTTCACGTATGACATCTACCAGACGTACTGGAACCCACGAGCGAGCGGCAAAATGCTCATCAACATGGCACACTCTTTCGTCGTCCTTTACGCAATCCTGCTAGCCGCTTTCTCGACAGGCCTCTATTACGCCGGAATCTCGATGGGCTACTTATACTTGATGATGGGATGTGTGATATCGAGTGCAGTCCTACCGGCAGCTCTTACATTGATGTGGAAGCAACAAAATCTGATAGCCGTGACCCTGTCTCCTATCCTGGGCCTTGCCTGTTCGCTGATCGCATGGCTGGTGACGGCGAAGAAGCAATATGGCAATCTCTCGGTAGCCAGCACGGGCAGCAATAACCCTATGCTAGCAGGCAACGTTGTGGCTCTCCTTTCCCCTTTGATTTTTGTCCCGGTACTCACTTATGGCTTTGGGGTTCAAAACTATGACTACAAGTCAATGGCGGCCATCCGCCTCGGCAATGACGAGGATATCGCGGATGCCGCCAATACTGATCTCGAGCTCATTCCTGGCGCCATTGGGGCAACGCCAGAAGAGACAGCAGCAGAGCAGAAAAAATTGAGCCGCGCATCTATCATCGCCAAGTCACTCACCGGCTTCATGACATTAGCCATGCTCGTCTTGTGGCCCATGCCCATGTACGGCACCGGCTACGTGTTCAGCAAGAAATTCTTCACTGGGTGGGTCAGTGTCGGCATTCTGTGGCTTTTCTGCAGCGCGTTCATGGTCGGGCTCTTCCCGCTGTGGGAGGGCAAGTCCAGCATGGCGCGAACTTTCAAGGGCGTGATGGACGACATCCGAGGAAGAGGTGGTGCTGCAAAGATGAGGGGAAGGGTTATTGAAGGCAGAGAGGGAAGTGCCAGTGGGTCTGACCAGGGTGTGG